>JAVTVY010010462.1:0-44308 GCA_036873755.1 Hanleya hanleyi | reverse complement strand
GAGCCGTCCATAGGAAAACTGAACTTAATGGTACAAGTGGCACTTGAGTTATTGTTAGCACGTTAGGGATTTCACAACAGGAACACATTTAAGGATGTCCGCCGGTAGTAAATCAAAGTAATTAACTTTTTGAATAATGTGTGTACTTGCATTCATAATTGTGTAATATGAGGAAAAAACAAAGAATAAAATATAGCTTGGTGTGAATTTTTTTTGCTGTAGGCAACGTTAAGTGGACTGACCCATGCTCCATTTGATAACCCACAAAACACAGGGAATAGCCTTAGTTTTGAAGGATATTCATGAAAAATTCATATAATTAATATTCAACATTTTCTTATATTCTGATTGTTTGCAGGTAATCACAATGTCTATCAAAATTTATCAAATTGGATCGATGTTGCCGTGCAAAACTCTCAGCTGGCAGGCTTTTAAAGGAAATCACTATCTCTTAACCTAGGAAAGGAGATAACCCAATAGGAAAAACAGGCAAAATGACTGCCAAAGCCAAAAATCACCAGCACACATCCTTAAGGAAAAAGCGTTGATTAAAAATGTGACATGTAGTTCGTGATAACACTATCCAATGAAAGCCGTGTGAAACCGAGAGGACAATTATCCAGGGGTTTACGGGATTTAAATCACAAAGAGTTATAGCCCTTTTCCCCAGGCAGCGGTCCAGACATCAGACACAAATATATAGAGGTAATACCAAAATAAAAAGTCCCCGTTTGTGACAATATTGTCAAACACAAATATATAGTTAAAACCAAAATATAAAGTGACTTTTGGCAAATGACTTTTGGCAAATATAGTTTAGTTTAAAATGTATATATATATATTTACAAAAATATTTTGTAAATATATATAAAACGATATAAATAGGGCCTATATATAAAGTTAATTTTTTTGAATATATATAAATATTTTTTGAAAATAAAAATAAGCGTCTCAATTTCTTAATGTTAACGTATTAATATAAAAGTACACGAACAAAATACATGGTGTACATGTAAACCGGATATGCCCAAAGGAAGCTGCGCAATCGATGTGCGCGCGAGTAATACTGGTTAATCAAAACTGCAACTGGGTTCTGAAGCGAAACTATGACAGCGGTGAAAGCCACTCGCATGTTACAGATGTGGCGAATCAAACAGTAAGATCACGTACCTGAACATTTTTCAGTTCACTGCCATAATGATTTAGTAAAGGCCTATTCCAATTTTCAACAATTACTGTTATCATTTACAATCGTACTTCAGAGTTATCACATCAATTAGATATAAATACATCTACTTATAAATCACCATAAGGTATCCTAGCCTTCAGCCAATATGACGGCCTGTCCCTTTGATGTTCAATCTACGATTCCGCCGGCCAGTCGCTGATTGCTATTTGCCGCATAAAAACATCAACAGAAGTTGAAATAAAACATGCGCAGTAGTTCTACGTGAAAATAACGATATTAATTATGCGCAACACAAATATTAGGCAATTTGAAATCATAATGAAGAGGAGCATATTTCATTGATCAAAATATGACCATTCATAGCTTAGTTATAGGACCTTGGAATTATATTGTCGTTTTGTATATTTTATCGTTTTTCGCTAATTTCCGCATTTTCAAACAAGACAAATTTGCAGGGAACTTGGTATAAGTACAGCGAATGTCGAAACTAATACCTACTTGTAACAGAGCAGATCTAATGCTGCCATTTTATAGTGCTGTTCCATCGAAATCTCATGTTGTAGGCAGACATGACACCCCACTCGATCACATTATACTGACACCGAACTAACCAGTCCTTGTTCTATCCTCTTAATACTGAGCGTAAGCGAGTAAGCAACACGTTCCATTTTTCAAGTCTTTGGTATGACCCGGCCAGGTATTGAACCCAGTACCTACCGCTTACGAATATCAACAGTTCATTTTATTCTAATTACGTTATACTAACTTTAAACCTAAAAAGTTTGAGATCAAGTAAGCGTATCATGCTATAATAAATGATCTCGTTAATGAAAACGAGGAACGGTGAACGCAACAGTACAATCCACACTGGTGGTTCCCACAGTATATGCGCCATGGTTCTTTCATAATTTGAGAACGGTACGTTTGATGATATAAGCATAGTGCAACCGCTTCCTCATTAGTTTTCACATTCGCTGTACTTCTACCAAGTTCCCTGCAAATTTTTGTCTTGTTTGGAAATGCGGAAATTATCGAAAAACGATAAAATATACAAAACGACAATATAATTCCAAAGTCCTATAACTAAGCTATGAAGGGTCATATTCTGATCAATGAAATATGCTCATATTCAGCATGATTTCAAATTGTCTAATATTTGTGTTGCGCGTAATTAATATCGTTATTTTCACGTAGAACTACTGCGCATGTTTCATTAAAACTTCTGTTGATGTTTTTATGCGGCAAATAGCAATTAGCGACTTCGCCGGCGGAATCGTACATTGAACATCAAAGGGACAGGCCGTGATATTGGCTGCAGGCTAGGATACCTTATGGTGATTTATAAGTAGATGTATTTATATCTAATTGATGTGAAGTACGATTGTAAATGATAACAGTAATTGTTGAAAATTGGAATAGGCCTTTACTAAATCATTATGGCAGTGAACTGAAATATGTTCAGGTACGTGATCTTATTGTTTGATTCGCCACATCTGTGACATGCGAGTGGCTTTCACCGCTGTCATAGTTTCGCTTCAGAACCCAGTTGCAGTTTTGATTAACCAGTATTACTCGCGCGCACATCGATTGCGCAGCTTCCTTTGGGCATATCCGGTTTGTTCGTGTACCTTATATTAAGACGTCAACATTAAGAAATGAAGACGATTTTTATTTTCAAAAATATTTATATATATATTCAAAAAAAATAACTTTATATATAGGCCCGATTTATATCGTTTTATATATATTTACAAAATATTTTTGTAAATATATATATACATTTTAAACTAAACTATATTTGCCAAAAGTCACTTTATATTTTGGTTTTAACTATATATTTGTGTTTGACAGTATTGTCACAAACGATGACTTTATATTTTGGTTTTACCTCCATATAATTGTGTCTGACAATATTATCACAAATGGCGACTTTATATTTTGGTTTTACCTCTATATATTCGTCGTTGACAATATTGTCACAACGGCGCCTCATACCATGGTTACTTGTATGAAAGCAGACGTCCCTTTCCTCATCAGACTTGTGAAATGGAATCTCCTAATGAACACCTGCACTTGACACGTGTACATTTCACACAACCTTGGTAAATCATGTAATAATTTCTCGGTTAGCTGAGGTTATTGACACGTGGTATAGGATGTTTTATGTAGCCCGCCGAACGAGAAGGACCTTTGATTGATAGACTCACTGTTCTGGTTAAGCAGTCAAGGTTACAGACGACACGGAGAGTACAGGCAAAGACACAGTTAAGTCGGCATGCATAAATCAACCGGCCAATGTGCAAATATGTGTCACATATACGGTGAATATTATTACGGTTTTTACAACAGCGTGAACTTTCAACATTAGCATATTACTTTTAGAATGACAAAGGATTTCGAGTGTTCATTCCATCGCAATAGAGAATTTCTTCGACGGTACGCTGGTCTTGTCCATTACTACGGCTCTTACTCGAGCGTAGTCTTCCGATAGCAACCGTTGTCTTTTGCTGCCGAATGTTTATTCGCATGTAAGTCATGTTCATTTCCACTGCATTCGTCCACGAGTTGGTCAGATTATAAAAAAAGTTAAATCACCCAGCACGACATACCAGGGCGCGTCATCTTTATCACAGCTGTCAAGTCGAGGATTGAGTTTGTGACGATAGGATTGTTGTGTTTCGAGTCAAAACAATAAAAAAAACATTGCTTACACAGAAGGGATTCTACCTCTCCAATTTTCGATCCTAATTCTTCCGCGTATTTGTACTGTGCCTCGAAAGAAAAGCAAAAACTGTCTTCAGAGGGAACTAACGCGTATTGTTTTCTTCAATGGTCTCCAACAGTTCAGTGTGATTAAAATGACAGTTGAACGGTTTAATCTGAAGAAATCTGACACGACGCTTACGGAAAGAAAATTTCGTACTGTTGAATAGATGAACAGTGAGATAAGGTATGTCCATTTTATTATACCTTTGCAGAAATATGTCACAAATATCGGACAAAGCTAGGTTCTAACCACGTTCGATCGGTTCGGTATGGAATGATGTATTCTTTCGAGAAGTGTGACTGGGAGAATTGTAATCCAAATTACCTCACAGGGCGATCTGATTGGAGGGATGTGCATGCCGTATTTTCGAATAATTGTGTTCGTCGAGAGATCAATGGAATTTCATGTCGTGTTATATGCATTACATGTCGGTGTATCATTGCCAAAACAGGTGCGTTACACCTATCAAGAATGTCAATTTCATCTGTGCGAAGCTCACTGGGCAGGTTTGTAAAGTCGAATAATTGTGAAGGTTGAATCGAACCTGCAGTGCATTTCCCGGTTTATTTGGATGTCTTAGTGTAGTGATTGGTGCCCAAGACATTAGTCATCCTTTCAACGGTAAAGGTGCAATTCTGGACAAAGTCTTTGCTACCTTGAAATGAACATCCCACGATGTTTCTAAAAGTCGGCGGCTGATTTATTGGTCTACCGTTTCTGCATGTAACAAAAATAGTCGCCATATTATGATATGGCGACTATTTTTGTTACATGCAGAAACGGTAGACCAATAAATCGGGATATGATCTTTCCACACCAAAATCACAGGTCATATAATAATTTCCCCTCGTTTACTAACAAATTAGTTTAGCGACCTACAATTGAAATTAATATTATTTTTCATCCCGAGTATAGAAACATTATATACTACACTATGAAATTGAGTTGTACTTACTAAATATCATGGAATGAGTACAGCTTTCCAAAATAATATATAGAAAATAAACTCCTTTCAATTGATAAAATATATTATATATGCCCTTGTTATATTTTATACGTAATGAGCTATCCTCCACATTACATGGTCATGGAATCTCATCTGTTTAGCATATTTTCAAGGGAAGAATGAGCCGAATTTCAGTGCATATAACCAGCCATTGAAATTAATTGACTTTCGAAACGAAAGAAGTTTTTGTTACGAGCTTTCATTGAACCCACCCAAAAAATGCCCTCAGGGGCATGTCCCCCACCCCATGGGATCTGAACCGACCCTCATACGCCACGGATTAAGAAGTGAAACCCACATGAGCCGACCCTTAAGAAGTGAAATACACATGAGCCGACCCTCATACGCCACGGATTTCACCCCATGGCTCATTCACCCCCATTGGTTCATTCACCCCCATGGGTTAGTTTTTAGGGATCGTGTGCCCTTTCTATACTACTCAATGCGCACTACGCATCGCGCATGCGCGGTCGACCCATTCTACTGTAGGGTGCAAGCCTGGCCCATGGAATCTCCGGTAGCGAAAACCCCAGGTCTCTCGGCCCACCCTATCCCGCGCCACATCTATAGGGATAGGGATCTCGCGTGCCCTTTCTATACTACTACTCATCGCGCATGCGCAGTCGACCCATTCTACTCTAGGGTGCAAGCCTGGCCCATGGAATCTCAGGTAGCGAAAACCCCAGGTCTCTCGTCCCAGCCTATCCGCGCCACACCTATGCGACCCGCTGTGCAGTGAGTAAAGCGGAGGAGGAGGAGTAAGACGCGAGTAAAGTGGAGGAGGAGGAGAAAGAGTAGGACACGCCACGGATTATACTAGGGAGATGGGGAATCCTACTCAAAAAGGGCTGATCCAACAGTTGTTCGTTGCAATTTTTGACAGACAAGACCAGATAAGGAAATGGAATGCCCGTCCGGATCGCTATATAACACCACACCTAATGTAGTCCCAATATGATAAACAGAGTCTGTCTCCATATTTCGTGTAACAAGCAGACTCACACGCCCATAAATGGAAGTATTTAATTGCATGCTTTTGTGTTTTACTGCCCTCAATCTCGTGTGGCAAAGGTACTTTTCAGGGTTAGCTATAAATGCGACCGTTCCGAAATGTGCCTTTCGCCAAGAACCGTACTAATGGACAAGAACAGCATACAGCCGAACAAATTTTCTATCGCGATGGAATGAACATCCGAAATCCTTTGTCATTCTAAAAGTAATATGTTAATGTTGAAAGTTCACGCTGTTGTAAAAACCGTAATAACCCTACTTAGCCTGGACGATTTGGGGTGTATCGCAGCCTGGGGGGAGGGGGCGGAAAGTACCCCCCTATATATTTTCTCTACCACTAAGGCTAGAGCGCTGAAACTTAGCACACAGTATCTTGGGTTCAAACTCTACCGGGAAATGTAATAAAATCCAAGATGGCCGCCATGATGACGTCACAGTGACGCCATCTTCTCGGAAGCCATTTTTCGGCCTTTTTGGGGTCGATTTTTCGAAATTTTCAGTTTTCCGATTTTTCTCTCGAAAAAAAAATCAAATAAAATATAAAATACTTTCAAGGCCTTTTAGGCAAAAAAAATGTGCAGAAATGGAGCGAAAAGATTGAAAAACATGACTTTCGCGGATACCACATGGCCGCCATTTTGAATTTACCCATGACCCTCTGCCCGGGGGGCATATCAAAATGACCCCAATAAGATAAGCTTTAAAGTCGCCACGTTTCAGCCTCCTCGGTTTTGTCGTTCACAAGTGGGGGGGACCGTCCCCCCCCCCGGCCAGGTAGGGTTAACTTTTCCGTGAAAATATAAAATTCAAGCATCGATGAGTTTATTAAAACGACCAAAATTATAGTTGTGAACATACTACATCATATTATCACAGTTCACAAAATGACTTGACGAAGAAACCCGATATGGTTATAGAAGACTAAAAATGATTTAAATAAGAGCACTATTTTCATCTAAAATCATTATCCTGGACATCAGACCACATCATCACTATCCTGGGCATCCGACCACCTTCGGTTTCACTATCGTGGACATCCGACCACATTCGTGTTGGACATCAGACCACATTCAGGCCAGGTAGTGTTAACTTTTCCATGAAAATATAAAATTCAAGCATCGATGAGTTTATTAAAACGACTAAAATTATAGTTGTGAACATACTACATCATATTATCACAGTTCACAAAATGACTTGACGAAGAAACCCGATATGGTTATAGAAGACTAAAATTATTTAAATAAGAGCACTATTTTCATCTAAAATCACTATCCTGGACATCAGACCACATCATCACTATCCTGGGCATCCGACCACCTTCGGTTTCACTATCGTGGACATCCAACCACATTCGTGTTGGACATCAGACCACATTCGTGTTTAGAGCAAACAATCACTATATTCTGGACATCAAACCACATTAGTGCTTAGAGCACACAATCCGCGAACGCACTTGGTGTATCGGAGAGCACAAGCTCTGAGACATGCTTTCAATCGGAAGCCAGGTTTTTGTAAAAGTCTCTTGCAGGAGTTGGTACAGCTCCTCTTCGATTTTAGGCATCGTCTGGCGCATTTCCGTTCGCAGCTCACTAGCGATGATATGGACACCAATAGGAGAATTGTAGTAAGGATTAGGAATGTCTTGCACCTCATCTGTAGATAAAAAAATTACCAATATATATTTTTACTGCTACTGCAAAAGACAAGGTGCTGGCAAATAACGATCGTGGAGTGCAGCTCTGGCGGTGCGTATCGGAACGTTGTCTAATTCCGCTTAACCCGAGGCTAGGAGCCGCCTTTGAATATCACGTGGTTTACGCCTCCAAGATGTTCAAACGAAAAGACAATCAAACCGTGACCAAAAAAATACTCTGGAAAAACGACTTGGAAATTCATTTGGATAACGAATAATAGTCCGATATTTTAGGTTTTGGGTAAAGAACATCATCTGGTCTTGCTGACAACATTGAAAACTAATGACTTAAAGAACCCCATACTTTTATTATGCTTAGGTCTTTCGATTATGGGCACTTATTAACGGATGAATATTGAATGTCGGATTTGACGCTTCTAGATTTTTCGGCCTGAACAAGTTTTTTTTTGTATTGGACAGTCTTCAATGCCATAAAATGTAGACTGGTTATCTCCCCTCCTTTTCATGACGAAATATGCTGCTTTGATAATCAGAGACAGACAGTTAAATCAATATATTAACAGACCGTGTCAGCTTACAGTTTCAGCGGTCTCCCCGCCAGCGATTGGTCATTCCACCCGCGCCATTTTAAGTTAAGACGAGCATTCTTATTGGATACTATTTATAGGAGTCATCCCAATCTTCAGACACAACCACGTGACTGTCTCCATTTACCCATGACGTAGGCCGGCCTCGTTTTCGATCTCAAAATTTGTCGTCTATCTGGGGAATGTTGTTGTTGCTGCATTAGCTGCAATAGGCTGGCAGGGACAGTAGCTCAGTCTAATAAACTGTTGAAAAGATGTACACCGGGAAAGTTACAAAACTTGCACGATCGAGGTTTTTCTAAACGAAATTTTCCAAATTCAGTAATGTAAGCTCTTGGATTCTATTTTTCTTATCTTTTTATCGTGGTTATGTTTCCTCTCCCAAAAAAGTATTTCACAATAAAACTGCAAGCGATGGCCATATCAAATATCGGTACACCGAACCTCGATGGCCGACCCTAACGGCAACAAACTTAGATTAATAATATCTTATTTTTTAAAACTATATGTAATTGGGTGTCTTATAAACCGCTGTAGGTTTTCTTTGTCAACGCCTGTTGAGCTGCTGTATATCCGTTTTGGTGCCAGATTTGCAAGTTATGAAACCCAGACTGCAAGATGGACAGTTTAAGAGGTTTGGTTACCGTTAGTTTACTGGAAGTTATTCGACCGCACAACCGACATTTCTAGTCGGATGAGCGTTGAGAATGAAAAGCAAATTTACGCCTTTTCTGCACTCTACTTTGGATTTGTGACTTTTCCCCATCTATAACATGGAATTTTGGGGGAATATCTCTATTGCTAGAAATCGGCATGTTTAAGAGCCCACTTGTTTTGGCTAATTTCAATCAGTAATACATATGGTAATATTATAAGCAAAGAAATTCAATGTTTGCCATGCTAATATTTCTTCTCGATGTTGAGTACGTTTTCGTCCGAACTCTGAAATCCAATTGAAACCCATTTTAGCGTCTCTCATTCATCCGAAAATGATTCAGATTGAAAACTTCTTTGTCAAAATTTCGGATTTTGTTTTAAAAATCAAGTCTTGCTTCAATATAGAGCTCATTTTGGGGGTTTTATCATCTAATTTTTGGACGTGAAAAACACGAAAGCCCTCAAAAGAAATTTCATATACATCCGCGTCCCCGTGCAAGAACAGTATTACCGACGTCTAATAACTAACCTTCTGGGTCGTAGCAAAAATGTAATCGCCGTAAAACTTTAGAAGTAGCAGGACAGCTTCTCTTGTCAAACTGTACTTTATGTTTATCAGACACCACAATCCCCTCCGGTTGTATAGATAGGGCGGCAGCAGGCGAGAACGAACTTCAAGCTGGCGGTATTCCTGACCAATCGATGCTATGGTTGCTGAAATATAACACAGACTTCAGCACATTTTGTATCAAGTGTACGTCTTTAGGTAGATACTTCACTTGGGGTGGGGTCATGCAAGTAAGCTCAAAATGACGCCAATTCGATAAGCTACTAAGTCACGGAGTGTCAGCACCCAAGGTGTTATCATTCCCGAGACAGGATAGAAAGTTTAATACTGGGGATATAATGCCCCCCCCCCTCCCGGCCTCCCCCCTTCAAGGTCTGGTAGGGTTAACAAGCCTACAAAATTTCAGGAACATCCAGTCAAAACTCTCGCTCTCAAACGGTCTTTATTTCAACCGATAACATCAAATTAATCGCACGAAGTTAAACGGAATTGATCAGAATGATTGATCGGTATGTTTTAGTGTTTTGGGATCTATTTTTTCTCAGACTTTTTAAATACCTAGCCTTAAATCACAGTTTCTGTTTTCGGTGATCAGTTTTTAATTATCAGAACCTGTGGACCAGGCGATAGATCTCATGTACAACATCCATTACCGTAATATCTGAAGGACCGTAGTGACCAAATTTTGGCAACCTATTCATCTAGCTGTAGGTCAGACGTCTATCGAAAATGAGTCACCTCGGCCCATATTTTATGGAGTTCCGTCCCTTTTCGGATGTAACAATGTCTGATTTTGTGATATGGGCCGATACGACTCATTTTCGATTGGCGTCTGAACTATAACTAGATGCACAAGTCTCGAAAATTGGGTCACTGTATACTTGACACAGTTCTGTAGATATTACGAAAACTGGCAGAGGAGTGAAAAAAATACAGATGAACATTTAGAGCCTATCCTATTGAGACTATTTGTACACTCCTCCTAGCAGAAGACCATTCAAAGTTGAAGCCATGAGGACGTTACTAAAAATTGTGTTTTCATCTTTCTTCGTAAAGAAATGTTTTTACGCACGAAAGTGTCAAAAATTAATTTAATTCAATCAGATAATTACTTCCTAATTTATTATGTAGTTTAATAAATTATGTAGAAATAAATATATAAAAAAAAACTTAATGAAAAAATACATTTTATAATAAGAGGTCACGGTGACGTCATCAAGTGACCTTCTTGGATTTTTTTTTTTACATTTTCTGATAACGCTCGAGTCCCAAGATGTGTGGTGCAAAGTTTTAAATCCCCAACCAGAGAAGTGAGAAAAATATCTAGGGGCTCAAATGACCCACCGATTTCTACATTTCGATGGCGGCCATCTTGGATTTGGGTTGGAGAAAATTCGGCTGGGGTCTTATCCGCTTTTGATAAAAAAGTTGAGGATTATCATCATGATCAATTTGATGTTCTTGCCTCTGAGTGCCGATTGTTTTCACCATATTCAAGTACCACGTGAGGTACCACAAAGGTGATTTTTTCATCATTTTTCTTCAAAATTTCTGCTTTTCTGCGATGTCAAGTGGAACAAAAACCTATTTCAAATCATATTAATATTTACTAATTTATCATGCAGTTTTTGCGGAGTCGCAGTAATCGCATAATTAGAAAATTTGAAAAATCTGATTGAAAAATCGACCAAAAATGCCGTTTTGAAAATGTCGCCACAGTGACGTCATCAAAGCGGCAATCTTGGATTTATTCACATTTTCAAGGGTATAGTGTGGTAAATTTTAGCTCCATTGCTCAAGATGCCTAGACAGGTCCCAAAAATCCTAGACCAGATTGGGCTAAATGGCTTGCGTTATGATAACGTCACCGTGACTTATCTTCTCGGAAATAATTTTTCACCTATTTTGTGATCTATTTTCCGGTTATTTTTTTCCATTCTTTTCTCTCAAAAAGTAATTAATATGATAGAAAATAGGTATTTTTGTCCAAAATAATTGACTTATGCTTTTTTGGACAAGAAACAATGGAAAAAAATGGACAGAAAAATCCGAAAACAAGACTTGCCGAGTTACATCATGGTCGTCATTTTGAATTTTCCCATTATCATCTCAAAATGACGCCAATAATATTTGCAGTAAAGTCAGCTAGTTTGTTCTTTTCGTTCCGGAGCTGCGGTGAAATGTGTGGTGGGGTAGTAGAGAGGCGATACTAATCCGCCTGGGTTATTATGAAAAGTTAGTCTAGGTGTAGATTATGTCATGTGAGCGGATAATTTTCCTACGAAGGCTCTCATTTGCAAATTGTCCGGTAATGAGCGAGTCAGTCAGCGAGTCCATCCGAATCTGTTCTCCGGCAAAATAAGGAGAACCGTTGACATTGAGCCATGGACGTGCATTAGGGGACTTAACAGCAAGTTCTGAGCTGACCTACTTTTAATGAAAATTTGACCTACTTAGGTGACCTATAAACCTCGGAATTGGCAAAAACAGGTCCTTATGCCTCCTAAGACAATGGAAATGCGCTTAATTAGGTCATTGTCACTGAACTGACCGAATTGAGCCAAGGTCAAAGCTAATGGTCAGTCTTAGTTCAAGGCACACACTTAAATCATATCAAACCCTACTTCGTAGGTCCTGTGACGTTAGTCACACTCCCATGTACATATTAATTTCGGCGCAAAGAAGATGTGAAGTTACAGCTGAATGCACCCGTTCCATGCCCACTCACTCTGATCGAAGCAAAACCTTCATCTACAGCACGGACTGGGATGGAGTCAAGTTGAGCAGATTTACGGTCGAGTCGGGATGTGTCCTTTCTCGTATGAGTCACCCGCTCAATACTACGTACCTTGATATTGCGCTAACCCGGTTTGCTTGCAAAACCTTCTAACAGAACTTTCTTATGTCTGTCAGTACCCAGTTAAAAAGATGGATTTGGCCAGTTCTGTGCAATGCAGTTCCCGATCCCCGTTTTATATTGTGTGGACTATTTTTTCATGGGGTAGGGATATTGATCAACATGACGGTTAGCCTGTCGTTTTGGTGAGATCAGTGTGATGGATACTAAACCTACCAAAAGCTTGCTTTGATGAACATATTTGGTGATCACAATTGCCGTGCGTTCGACAAAGTCTCCTGAGGTAACTCGAATTAAATAAGGGAAAATGTCGTTTGGCTGGTCCGTGACGTCATTATCGAGTTAAGACTCGGGATGGCCAAGTATAAGCCAGTATAACAATGAATCCGAGTACCGCACACCTTTAGCGGAGTACAAGTTAAGCGACTGTTGTACCGGTGAATATTTGAAAGTCGTGTTACAGGAAAGAATCTCTTTTGGGATGTATACTGCGTGAATGTGGTGAATTTCAACACATATAAGGGAAGTGGGAAGAGGTGCCGTCATACTGACAGAGCCACATGACTTCACAGAAAAGTCTTCCGGTTAACCTATTCTAAAGCACATACCAAGAATCTAACGATTCGTGATATGTGTTGTATCTCAGGTATGCTTTTATTGTACCTGTTCATGTGGCAACTTGGATGATATGACCACACGGCCCCTAGCACCGGCATATAAGCGGTATTGGATACAAATCTAGAGAGCTATGATGGAAATGCTCTGGCAACACGTATATTGGTAATTGGTGAGCTGTTTCGCTGTGACAACGCGTACACTGGGGATTGATGAGCTGTATCGTCGTCAGATAAAAATGACGGCATTTAACACAAGACTAGTCTGTAAGGCCCGATGTCGACCCAGGATCAACTTCCCACAAATGCCAACATATATCAAAGACCAAAAGGTCTGTACAGGGGCGGGCCTCGGGGACGAAACGTCCACCAGCAGAATCTCGCCATATATAGGTAAAAATTACAACACATAACAAGTCACATAACAAAATATTCCGTGTCCTATGGAGAATCCCACATAACATGTTTGATATGCAAGTATATATACATGTACCAATCTTAATAAATTAATATCCTATCAATGTTCCCCAATCGTACATGTCGCTATGTAGAATCTTACTGATTTCACTTGAATTTGATGTTCAGAGCGCCCAGCTCATGAATATCGCCGCATTTTAACTACTTTACTTGCAGCCGCTTTAACCCAAGGTTTATGCCAAGGATCAGTCCATATTTATACCCCGCTATGGTGCCAATCTGGCAGGAGAGCGGCAACATCAGGAGATACCCCGTCAGCGTGGCGCCTGGCTCGGCTCGGCTAAGCCAACGAAAAAGACCCTACCATTATGTTCACTTCAAAGCACTTTGAAGAGTCCTGGGGATTGGTCAACACTCACGTTGGTGCAAGCCGGTTAGGTCCCACAGGCAACATATCCAAACAGGGGAGCAGATAGGATATAATTTTAATTAGATTGTACATTAAAGCTGACATGACCTTATTTAATGCACGAATGGTAGCGAAAAAAAAATATCCACAGATTATAGCCCGCGTTGAATAATACCCGCCGGAACAAATCCATATGAAAGTGACAAGTTTACGACGCCATTCTGCCAACTTCGCATCCGAGTACAGTTGCTTCCACCGCATACAGGGTGTATAAAAAAAAATGTCCACCTGTGAGTTTTTATTTATTTATCTGAATTTATGAGTACTATATGTAAACAACGGACTGCAACACAAGAAAGTGGTCTTTATGTTGCATGATGCACAAAGTTTGCACAATTTCAAATGAAATTGAGTGAAATAATGAAGTTTTAAAAAGGGTGGTATCACTTCAAAATTGCACTGGCTGGCTTCTGCCATTTACACTGTGAACCACACAGCACGTTCTCCAGTTAGATTTATTCTTCATCAATCCAGTTTTGTATATTATTGTTTTTATGATTATGTACATGTAAAAGAACTTGATCTTGACATGTTCCATATCAATTCATAGCATGTTTTTGTTTGTAATTGAACGTCGTTCAATTGTGCACAATAAGACTTGTAAAAAACTGCACTCTGTGCATAACGTGAAAAATCAGTGAAGAAACAAAAAAATTCATTAAATGAAGAAACAAATAAATAAAGAAAAAAGATAATGAAATAATGAAATGCTGCCATTAACAAATTAAAGACGATCATCCGATATCAAAATAAATTAATCTAGGCGTCAATTCCGACATCCACATTTCAGCCGTCGTGCATTAATGTCCTTCAACGTGAGCCCCTCGCAGCTGAACACAACGGCCTGCCCTGTCGCGCATCTCCTGGAAGGCTCTGCGGACCATTCGCGTTCGTCTGAGAGCTTGAACCTCGTGTTCAATTCGCTGGCGAAGGTCGGCAAGGTTGGCTGGGACAGTCTGGTACACCTTCCCCTTCAGATAGCCCCACAAAAAGAAGTCGGCCGGAGTCAGATCTGGTGATCGTGGTCGCCATTCAGTTGGATGACCCAAACCTGCCACACGTCGAGGGAACAGCTGTTGGAGACGCTGATTAACATCACGCGTACGATGTGCTGGGGCGCCATCCTGTATCCACCAGAGATGGGGTATGGCACCATTCCGTTGCTGTCCATAGCGGCCAACGAGGTTGGGGACAACATCCTGATTGACCATTCGCAGATAGGCTGACCCATTCACATTTCCATCAAAGAAGATGGGGCCAATTATGTGACCATCCCCTACCATACCAATCCAAAGAGTCAAACTTTGTCGACTGATTGATACATCATAATGAAAATCTGGTAGATGACCACGGGGAGCATAATTCCGCACGTTCCACGCATTGACCCGTCCGTTCATGTGGAACACCGATTCATCTCCAACGAGGAAGTGCGTTACGAACCGGGGTTGGTGATTTTCCAACCACTGGCAAAATTGCAGTCGGCGCTGATGGTCAGCCGGCAACAGTTCATGGCGCCTTTGTATTCTGTAAGGGTGCAACACCAGATCTAAACGTGTAATTCGATTGAACGTTGCCGACGATACTTGCGGAACGCCATTCCTTCTCGCGCTGCTACCAGGATTTGCATTCAACTCGGCACGAACAGCGGCAATATTTCTCGCAGACCGAGCAGTCCTCTGGCGACCTGAGTTGCCGTTGTTTCTGTTTAGGCTAGTTGCATGAAGCTGGTATTTATGGACATTGCGCTTTATTGTCCTTGCGTTTGGCGGTTGACGCTGTGGAAAACGCTGTTGGAAAGCCATTATTGTGTCCCTAATGCTGTTTGTTTGGTAGTATGTTGTCACCATAAAAGAACGTTGAAATGAGGTGAATTGCTGACCAACCACACTGATGAACACGACAGTGTCTTGCTATAAAATTTGTCTTGATTGGACTTAAAGCTCATAAACCGACAGTATTATTTGTGAGTAAAGGTTTCTTCGCAATGCATTCTCATAGCTGACGAAACTGAACTGCACTGTGCCCAGTTAGCATCTGTCTGACAGGCCACATTGAAGAACTTGACAGGCTATTGTTGAACTCGGCGCTAATCACACCCACGCAGTGTGTATGGCAGAAGCCAGCCAGTGCATTTTTGAAGTCTCACCACTCGTTTTTAAACTTAATTATTTCAGGCAATTTTATTCGCAGTTGTGCAAACTTTGCACATTATGCAACACAAATATCACCTTCTTGTGTTGCAACCGATTGTTTACATATAGTATGCACAGATTCTGATACAAAAATAAAAACCCACAGGTGGACATTTTTTTTGATACACCCTGTATATAAAGCTGGAGTTGGCCCAGGACCTTACCAGTCTGAACCGACTCTCGAACAGTCAACATCATATTTATGCTGTCGTTGTTGTCACCAGCCCAAATTCGAACTGTGTGCATCATATTCTATAACCAACTAATTCACACTCAATAAAATACATCGTGAAAAAAGTTGGTAATATAATTTTGGATATGGCTATTCAAACACGATTCACACATACCAGTGGGATTTTCCTCAAACCATGGATCACCTGTCTATAGTTGGCTCTATGCTCAAAACAAAGACACATGTTTATCCGGTCACAGACTTCTCCAGCATTGCATATCAGTTTACCTCCCTCGCCAAAGGGTGGACACGAAGGGACTACCCTTCATTCATTTCATGATTATTGAGGCTCTGCATGGTGCACTTCGATTGCGCTGTGCAATTCGGAAAGTTCATTCCAAAGTAAGAGTTTTTTATATTTTTGTCTTACTAATCAGGCCTGCACATACCCAATTGCAAATTCCTAAAGACGAAGATACAAACTGAAAGGGACTTTTGTTCTGATTGTCATCCCGTCCATTTTTAACTCATCCATCAGTAGTATAGAAATGTGAAATCTCTCAGTAATTCTGGTTGAGAAATCGGGGTGGATGAATGAAGCGAAAATGACCCTTGACCTTTGACCATCGATTGACTTCAAAGACAGCAGGACATTTGAAAAATTCGGAAAAATGGCCTATATGCACAATATTGGGTCCATTTAGGTCATACAGGATCTCGAATTGAAGCGATTGTCGTGGCCATTTCGGATAACGTAACTGTCGACCTGATATAATAAGGTAGATTCCTAGTCTTCCTCACTCAGGGTTGAGTACGATACAAAATCAAAGGAATCTCTTTTGGTTCTTCTGGCGGTTTTATAAATATACACTACGTATATTTGCCTGTGGTGTCATACGACTTCTTGTCAGTACGTTGGCATCGTTTTCTACCACCATATTAATGTTGGGTTTCATTCCCTGGAAAGTAGTTTTCTTATCATCGGCCAAGCTTTCAGTCTGGTTGTCAGTTGGTAGGGTCGCAGTATCAGTCAATAGACTGTCAGTGTCCGCCGATACGCTCTCGTTGTCTACGTCGGCTTGTCCGTGCCCATGTATATTATTCTGGTGTGGCATCATATCGTAACGCCTGGTGAACGTTATGATTGCTTTTATAGACGCACCACAGTAATGGCCTGAAAACACCTATATTAGCATCCCAACGCCATAGACAGACAGCTCAAAAGATCTGAATGGTCTGAATGATCACGTGATATCCTATAGAATGGACCATCAACAAAACGTAGTGACGCGCGTCAATGCCCATCGTTTCGCATTACACTCGTCTGAACGTCCTAACGTCATAACATCATCGCACACACATGCACACTCTCACGTTCGACTACCTCCGCATTGGCGGCACTTTGCCTTTCACATGGAACGAACAAAGAGCATCCCATGGGGAGCGTATCGCAATCAGGTAGTGAGCCGTCTGCGAAATAGCGCCTTTGATAATCGAGCGATTCGGTCGCAATTTATTGTGTAATGAACGTGTTCCCATTTCCGCTTCCAGAAATCCGCTATGTCAGAGGTCACGTTCGGAGCTACTGAGTTCAGTGGCTATAGACTGACACATTCTTTGACGATTGGGCATTGAACAGCAGTTCCAGGATATGTTGGCATTACAGTACTCTGGGCTGTCCGAAGGCGCGTAGAGATAGACCAGAACGAATGGAGGGTCCTTTCACACGGACAAGAGCAGAAATGACAGAGGATGCGTCCGATACACGTACAATAGCATAGGCGAATTGTAAACGCACCCATCGCGGATCCTACAGTTTTGTTGCCAAGTGATGATGTAGGGAATAAACAAAATGTGTAATACACAACGTGCTTGTTGTGTAAACAAAATTGTTGTTGTTGTTCATCCTTCTTTCTCTAATTTGATTGCGTCAAGGTGATAAGACACAAGATGCTAGATATGGTTGGGTTTATGAGTGTAGAGATCTCATCGTTGCAGACACTGCGCTGAGACGTGCGCTGGGCACGATTCACTCACTGGCTCACTCATTAGTACCTAGCCCCATCATTCAGTCACATCTAATTCTGCAACTCCGATAACATGCAGGAGGTGGTAACCTGTCAGGCTAGGCAGATTCACCATACCCTGCTGACTACAACCCTTAGACAAATAGATGAAATGTCCGCCATTCCTGGCGACATGTCCTGTAATATCCATTATTCAGAATTTGTGTTTGTCCGGAATCCCATTTTGCATCCACCCAGGTAACCTGACCCGAAGTACACTCGAAGAACGCTTCAATAGGAAACCCTGTACATCCCATATGGACATAGAATGGTTTATCTAGACCTATTTGATTAGATGTGAAGTCCGTTTTTCCCGATATTTGCCGAGATCTGCGGCCAGTTCTTTAGTCCTAATTTTCGCGTCACCGGAGGTGACCGCTTCACGTTGTCATAGCAACTCGAGGTCAAGGGTTAGAGGTCAGTTACTCAAGATTTCCCAACCACGAATGTTGAAAGATTTCACCTTTCTATACAACTGGTGGATAGGTGAAAATACATACGGGCTGACACTTGCAATAAGGGCTCTCAATTTGTAACTCAGTATTTAGGAATTTGCCATTCCGTTTTGTAAAATTAGTTTCCAATGGCAACAGCAAATCTCGCATTCCCTCCTTGGCACAGTAAACATGGGTGGGCCTGGAGCAGTATCATTATATCGGAAAATTGGAAAAAAAGATCGCATGTGGAGTGCATCATATAGAGCCTCAAGAATTATCACGTCTCTTCATGCGCCCTCTTTACCGAGTCGTCGAGTGAGGTAAGTTGAAATACAATGCTGTAGAAACTGGTGACGGGACCAACAAGTTTCATTGTGTTGAGGAAATACTGAACGGTATGTCTAAATCGTGTTTGAGTTGTCAGATCCTTCATTTTATTACCCACTTTTTCTCAGATATATTTATAATGTTTGCGAATGAATGTGATATAATATGATGTTCATGGAGCTCGAATTTGGGCTGGTGATAACGACAGGATAAATACGATGTGCACAGTTCGAGTGTCAGTTCAGACTGGCAAGGTCCTGGGCCAACTCCAGCTTTATATATGCGGTGGAAGCAACTGCACTCGGCTGAGAAATTGGCAGAATGGCGTCGTAAACTCGTCACGGATTAGTTCCGGCGGGTATTATTCAACGCGAGCTACAATCTGTAGATATATATTTTTTTTCGCTACCATTCGTGCATTAAATAAGGTCATGTCAGCTTTAAGTAAAAATCAACATTTTTTGCAACAATTGTTCTTTGGGCTGTCAGCAGAAGTCCACAAAGAAAACACACACAAGATTGAAAATAAAGTACTTTAAAACACTATATATCGTCCCTGCAACAACAAAGACTATGTTAGAAAGAAAATTGCATTGGAAAGTATTTTATTAAAAGAAATTATCATCTATATGCCAAAATAATTCTGAAAGGCAATGAAAATTCGTGCCAGCTAATATGAAGGACAGTCCAAAGTTGGCTAGAGTGATACATGGCCAGTGTGAGTCAAGTGCACCCCTGTGTCAAGGTGTATTGATTTGAAAACCTAATAGCAGGTAAATACACATGATAGCTAGTGTGTGAAGTGGGAAATGACCGGGACTATTTATATTCAATCCCCAATTGTCCTGAAACCTGATGACGTAGGCCCCCTACATTCATGACAATAAAATCCCACTTCTATCCCTTGATGCAATGCAGGCCCCCAACATCCATGACAAATTGCTGGCGGGAATCCTTATACAATGGTCCTGAAGCCTGATGACGTAGGCCCCCTACATCCATGACAATACAATACCACTTCTATCCCTTCATGCAATGCCGGCCACCAACATCCATGGCAATTAAATGACAGATGAGCATCGTTATACAATTCAATTAGCCGGTCACCTCCTTAGTGTAACATGACATCAACGTAATTGCCAACACGAGGTCCCTGAGCTAAGCTGGCACAGTCTGAAAAGCAAGCTTTAATTTGGTGTATCGGTTACATATAGGCCTTCACGCCTTGCTTGACATGTGTTTTGCGTTGACAATGACAAATTAATTGGTTCCGTGTTACACAATCCATGTTAGATTTCTGGATGAGTGTTCACGTGTCATACAGATAATGGAAATAAAATTCATCACGTGACTGGGAGATATATAATACGTCATCAGGGTATGGGACCTGTCACCTCCCTCGTGTAACAAGACATAAACTGAATGGTCAGCGCGAGGTACCTGGTCTGCCAGTCTGGAGATCAAGCTTTAATTTGGTGTATCGGGTTACATATAGGACTTCACGCCTTGCGGCACATGTACTTTGTGTTGACAATGAATATTTAATTGGTGTCGTGTTACATGAGCGATGTTAGATTTCTGGATAAGTGTTCATGTGTCATACAGATGAATGAATACACAATTCACCACGTGACTGAGAGAGATATGTAATACGTTATCACGGTTTGGGACCATTGCCTATTGTGGCCCATTCATTTACATCAGGTCTTGTTTCTTCTACGTCTGAAATGAAGCCGCATAATCAGTTGTCATTTGAAACAAATAATGTGGTTTGATGCATATGTCAGGTAGGCACAATTCAGACCAATTTTCTTGGCTTTGACAATTACTGATCAAGAAAAGATTTTTTTTTATAAATACTTCCCAAGATAATTATCAAAACTAACATAATCTTTCTTGTTGCATACAGAATATAGAATTTTCTTAAGGGGGGATAACCCCAGAAAAATAATTTGAACTTTTTTTACAGAGTGCCTTAAAAAATGTGGAATAAATGAAAAAATAATTGGAATATTCTCTTCAAACTTTCACGTCTACCAGAAGGTCAAGAGATATGCAGCAATTCGGGGAACTACCCGAACGATGTGACACCAGGCCTTCAAAAATTAGCAATGGAAATGACAATCGAAATATGTTTTGATTATGCACTACATACATTTTACTCATTATAACAATAGAGAGGTGGAATGTGTGATATACCTACGATACAGTGGAAACTATAATCTAGAGACTGTTGAAAGTGGAGGCTTTTTCAAAATCTATGCTTCCATGACACCCTGTCCAATAAGATTTTCACCGGGAATTATGGGTACTTCATTTGGAACGCAATGTTGTTGTTTTTTGAGCAAGAATTACTTAATCTACAGAAAAGACAAACGAATGACAACTATTGACTAAGGGGGGCCAAAATCTCATAATGTCCTTTCAAACATACTATTCAGTTTTTCATTTTTCTTGAATACTTACGCATGCCCGGGACTGCGGCGATTGCGGCCGTGGCGAATGCGGCGGTTCCAACGGGGACAATGTATTTCGGGACAATTTTAAGACAAAGAAGATTCATAAAGTATTCCAATTACTTAATACCTAGGTCATCAAACCATGAGCAAATTATATATTCCGTAGCGAAGAATTTGCGTAATAGCAAAAACACTAACAATCCTGTCTCTTGCAATAGAAGAATGGAGAAAATGGAAAACGATTCTCTTAATAACAATATAAGAGAATTACTAGACAACATAGAGAAATGACTGCAAAAAGTGTGGCATAGTGTAACAGATTTGTCATCGATCAACTCATTACATGTCAATATTCTAATTCAATATAAAATAATATACATACATGTATTATACAGACCTTACATGTGCAACTCCATCAAATATTCTTAATTTACTTGTATCCATTCTAGATATTCGGCGGGGGTAACATACACATGTACATGAACGCGATAAATATGAAACAGGAATAATAGTAGCAGTGGAGAATGAAATATGAAGAGAGATAACTGAAATTATTATGATGGAGTTTCAAGGGAGGTAACTCTTCTAGAAAGTTCAGTTCACAGATATAGATTGCATTATGTTTAGCGTTGGAGTGTCCGAGATGGATCAAATCCAATCAGATAGGATCGGAAAGTTCCGGAATGATCCGAAGTGATCTGTAATGATTTGGAATGATCCAGAATGATCCGGTATGATACGAGATGATTGTTTAATGAACATCTGCGTTGGTATCAGGATTGGTATGAAATGGTAATGCTGAATCATTCTCACTATAGCTCTGATTATGTTATTATTATCATTACATTATTATAATTGGTCGAATTTTCACCCGGTAATCGACCATCTAGGTATGGAGTGAGATAGCAAGGTCGTTACCCTATTCAAACTACAAGGCAAATTTTTTCCTGGCAACAAATGGATACGTTTTATACCTAAGGTATCACGTGATCAAACATTGTCGACGATTCTTTACAGAGTATAGCTACGTCATCAAACAAGGCGATTGAATACACGATCCTGATTGGTCGACGTATCGTCTCACTCCCGAACCTGCAGCACGCTCGCTGATCATGCTTCTGATCTTGGACCTGATACTGATCATGATCATTGTATTACATCACTTCCGGTGATTACATCAATTTCGGTGATTGTGTCACTTCCGGTTCTGATGTCACTACCGACGTTTATGTCACTTCCGGTGTTGAGGTCACTTCCGTTGATGTTGTCACTACCTCAATTTCAGGATCTGAACCCCATCCTGTTTCGATGTCCCGAGACTGTCTTTTTTTTCTCGTACTAACCATTTTACTTTGTGTAAACTGTGACAGCTGAACGTATTATATCTACCGTAATGCAACCGGTAATTTTTTCATAAACATATCTCGATAATAAGCCCGACTTTTAGAACTTCAAGTACTTTCGTTGATAATGCCTTCGTGGGAGAGAAGTTAGAACACCAAGGGAGACAACCTCCATCCATATTTCATCGCAGCAAGGGAGTAAGTGAGTGAGCTACGTTTTTACGTCGCTTTCATCAATATTTCAGTCATATCGCGACGAATCAACACGGCTTCACCCAGTCAAGTTTTCTTCTTGTTGTTTTAAGGAAGCAAACCTTCAACAAGAGTGTATGAGTGAACTTTTAATTACACACCACGATGGAGTCTATGCGACTATTTCCACATAATAAGGCGTCGAACTATTCACAGTATTGTTGTCGTGCGTAGCTGAAGTCATCGGCTCCATATAGATGTAGCTATCGTCAGTCTCTGAATACTGTCTTTGAGGATCCTTATTTTCGGGCTGCACTTGATTGCAAACATCCTCGCCTAAATTAACATATTTCGCATTGTCCATAAAGTTTTGATATGATGCACTGGGTTGTTGTGTCTGGTTTGAAGGTAACTCATATGTTGCCGACGCAGGATGTCTCGCACTTTTCGATTGGCCGTCTCCTCTCGTTCCGGCATCTTCTATTAGTTCGTCTTCTGAACATGGAATGGGGTCACGGAGTGGTTGATTCTGTATCTTGTTAACTGTATTTCTTGAATTTTTCGACAAGTTCCGTCGCTTTCTACACCTGAAACAAATACTTCTAGGGTTGAATATAATAAAATATTTTAAAATCCCTTCTAACATACTGGCAACATATGTTGCCATCGTATTCTGTCTTTCTAGAAAAAAAAACCCAGGAAAGATCTAGCCCCTCAAATTCGCAGTGAGGGAGACAACCTTGGTGGCTCAAAAACCAACAAACATATCTAAGCTAGCAGGTGTATGTGCATTGTGCCTGATGCTGTTGGCTCTATCAATGGTCATACTGAGATAGATCTAATTACACGTCTCTGTTTTGATAAAGAAAAACATACTAAATTGTCGTGTATCCCTATTGATTTTGGCACCAAACGCATCAGCAGTTTTTATGATATGATTTTATTACACTGGCAACTATTGTTGCCGCTACGCACCTACGGGGCTTCTACACGTGGCAACATATGTTGCTACCATGCATTTCACGTATATGTTGACATATGACAACGTATGGAATCGAACTCTTGTGATCAGCGTGGAACCGGTTCCTGGATGCAAATGTGACAACTGTCACTAGTGAACAGAATCTGTGGCGTCAATTTTCAGCTCTTTTTCACTGCTGTAAACACGGTGTGCAAACCTTTCCGAGGGTGGGGGCGGGGGTGTAATAGTCTACGCAATGCATACCAAACGCGTGAACTGACGCGCAGAGTGTATAAAATTACCTCAATTTTGCCGACTGCTTTTTTGTGTTTTTGGCATTTTTCTTATTATTTTCAAGTATACAATATTTAAAAGAAGCCAACACACAAATATGAGGCTAATTTGACCAGATATCTTGAGCAGATTTCAAATGTGTTCCTTCGTTCGTTCCGTAAATACATGGTGGCAACATATGATTTGTATTTTTATATCCCATAAGTGCACGCAACTATCTTCATTTCGTCCAGCCAATTTCTACGTTCCCGCTCCGAAACTGCCTTGATTTATCTGACCACCTTCAGTGTTCAAAATTCGAGGTCTAAATTTTACTTTCGAACGTTCGACGATCCAATCAGAACCTACACAGCGGTTGTGCGTAGAGTGACATCATCCTCAAGTAGCGGCGCCATTTCTCGTAAAGAGGTGTTTGTATTAGCCCACCATATAGGTCAGCCAATCAGTAGCGACATATTTCGAAATTCAAATGTTTTCGAGGTCAGTGACGTCTCGTGTCTGTTTATAAGTTCTTTGAACATTGAAGGGGCCCTGATATATCAAGGCAAGTTCGAAGTGGGAACGAAGAAATTGGCTTGAAGAAAATGAAGATGGATGGCAACCTATGTTGCCGGTTCAAGGAGAGGTGGCGAATGGGTGTATTCTCAAACTGAATCATTATGGGATTTTTTCCGAGAAAACAGAAAATCCTGTAGAGAATCATGAACCGTTGGCATAAAAATCTAAAAATCGTGTCTTATTCAACAGAACTTCGTTGTTCTGTTAAAGGGTCGCTTTTTACCCCTCAGCCCATAGGGCTGTGGGGTCTTGTCGTTGCCATGTACGTACGTCCGTCCATCCGTCCGTCCTAGCGTCCGTCCGTCAACATTTTCTTGTCCGCTGAATATCTGCAGATCTATGAAGTCAGGCCTGGCCAAACTTTGGTGAGAGCTTCCTGAATGTTGACTGATGAAATGATTAGATTTTCAGATGGCTATGATGATTTCATGATTTTTAATTATTTTTTTTTATTATTTATTGATGGCTCAGCTTTTGCACTGTTATCTATGCCCATCAACATGTTCTTGTCCGCTGAATATCTGCAGATCTATCAAGTCAGGCCTGACCAAACTTTGGTGAGAGCTTCCTGATTGTTGACTGATGAAATTATTAGATTTTCAGATGGCTATGATGATTTCATGATTTGTTATTTATTTATTTTTTTATTATTATTTATTGATGGCTTAGATTTTGCACTGTTATCTATGCCCATCGGGAACCCTTGGTTGCATGTTTCATTGTGAATTTTAAAGGTTCCCTGATACAAGAAAGCCTGGTCCATTCAAGATTCTCATTGAATGAAGGACAACATTTTTCTTTAATTTTGCTATTAAATCATTCTATTCTACATCACATGATTTATTCTAAAACTTTTGCATGAACCATATTCGGGTCCATACATTTAACTGGTACAACATAATGCTTCAATTTTTGTCACCAAACCTGTTACTGTACCTTGGAAATTATTTAAAATGAGTGATTAGGAGAGCCCATTTTTATCCTGACTCTGGTCAATTTTGAACCAGTTTGCATACCTGAAGCTTATGCCCCCCCCCCCCCAAATAATGATAAGGGTGGGCCTGTGTCAACCAGTGTGTTTACTTGTTATCACACTTGTGCAATGCATAAATTGCCACTGATAAAGCTACACTTTTTTGCATGCTGTAATCCCAGCACACCACTCACGTGAAACCGAAGTCTGTTATATATGGTATCCAGGGATTTTTTGCATGTTCCGATCCCAAACTCCCAGTTCCTTTTCGTAACTCGTTATTGAGGGTCAAATTTTTTTAAGTGACTTCCGGCGCAAAGAGCCTGTGATCAATCACAAAACAGAGGTTTATTAACATGAAATTCAATACCCAGCTATGCAATCGGATCGATATTGAGGCTCCCAGAAGCTTTTTCTAGGATTATTTTCTTCAGAAATCTCAATTGAACAACAACAACACTTTCGTTTTTTGTTTCATTTGAGTTTTGGGCGCCCATATGTTTTTCGAAACTAAATTGGCTCTAAATGCAGCCCTGATCCTACTTGACTAAAAAAAACAGGCTGAGGGGTCCACGCACCTTTTAGGTGCTTGCCTGCAATTTTTTTGCTTTACAATGCCCTTTAAGCACTGGGGTCCAGACATTACTTTAGTTCCTCTAGCATCACAATTTCCTGCAACCGAGTAGATATGCAACATGGAATATACTTACCACACGAGGAGGCAGATAACCAAAAGTAAAATCAGTCCGAATGCGGCACCTCCTATTCCAGCGTACAGTGCAACTACAAATTAAACAGAAATTATTAGACCAAGTCATTGGAATTGTTGTATTTGGGTATTGGTTCACATATTATGAGTACTCGAGGAGCAGGGATCCCCCAGAATACATTGCAATGGACAGGATCCGGTCAAGTTCACGAGGTAAACGTAAATACTACTTCGACACATATATCTGCTCTGAAAGTATTTCAATGCAGTATGCGAACACACGGAAATAGCAACGAACGCCTACTTCACGGCAAAGGACGAGACTGCGAGAGCGTTGAAAATTGGGGTCTTCATAACCCAGAACCGGAACGTGTCCAGCGAGAGCGGAACGAGATTTGTGACCGCTGCTTCCCGAATACTAAAAACTTATCACCGGTTCCCGAGAGATTTATCTCCCTTTAGTGTTATCCGGAGGTCACCAAATGACAGTACAGAAAGATAGGTTTAGAGGGAGCAAACAATAAATGTATGCGGAGGTTTTTTTTATATATATATTTTTTTTTATTTTTATGTTTTTTTTAGGTATCTAACATGGAAAACACTGTATATTTGTGTCAGTTTGCAGGCCCACATATGGCAGTGGCAAATAAAGAATAATTTCATTCAAGAAAGTTAAGGTAAAGAGATTTTGCCTTCCAGGAGCAAATAAAGTTGATGGTAGTCTCCTAAATAATAGTCTTATATTGAATAGTTACTTGAAAAAATGTAGTCCGTCAGAAAAGAGAATTTACCTTTCAGGCGCAAATAAAGTTGATGGCAAAGTCCCCTTAATAATAGTCTTATTACTTGAAAAAAATAGTCCATCAGAAAATTTCGATATTTTGACCATATAGTCTCTTATGTAAGTGATTTTTGTATGACTGAGATAATTTAAAAAATAACACAGAATTAAATGAGATTTTTAATTTCAGCCAAAAATGTACACTCCTCTTGCAATCTTAGAACAAAATTTTTACATGGTTAACATTCAATTTCTATGCTTATATTTTTAACGCATGTATTTGTGGTTGAAATTGACCACACAAAATGGGTCCTTCCCCATACCGATTTCTCTCAATAGAGATAAGTGTCAGACTGGGAAAAACCTCAAATCTAAAAAGTTAGGTATGTTGAAAATCAAGTGTAAACTAGAGGTTCCGCTTTGACCCTAAAGTTGCCGCTCCGGCATGAAGCCTAGGCTGGTTGTTTTTTTAAGCAAAAACATACGTCTCCCCCAACCTCCCACCTTGCCTTGAGTGGGCACATAATTTAAGGGAAAGTGCTATAAAATGAATGTAGCAATAAGTATCCTAAACAAAGCTGCGCATCTAAAAATATTAAGTACAAAGAGACGATTTTTATTGTTGCAGTAACCCAGTGAGGAGTCGGGATTTATATAGACATGAGTGGATTGTCGACATCTACAGCGTCCAACCAATGTGAAATACATGTAATTGTGAAGCATCAACTATTTCGAAACTGATCACATTATAGGAAAGATGCAAAACATACAAGAGCCACACCTATAGTATACATGCTGTACCGTATAGAAGTTTCATGCATCTGCCTTCAGTAGTTTCCAAGATATGGAGTGAACAAAAATTGGACAGACAGATAAGCACATTTTGCATGTACCCACGCAAGCACTAGCTCACACCCAAATCTAATGAGATCATAAGGCCATTTCAATGAAGCTTCCATCCAAATTTGGTGAAATTCCGTTGAGTAGTTCTCCAGATATCTTGCAGACAAGGTATGTATAGACATGAACAATTAGATGGACGGACGGACGATGGACATGGATAAATGCAAACACACACCCAAACCTAATCAAATGAGGGGGCTATCCCAATGAACCTTCCATCCAAGTTTGGTGAAATTCTGTCCAGTAGTTCTTCAGATATCTTGCAGAAAGGGCCTGTATATACATATACATTTTTCAAAAGTGGAAGGCACTGGCACAGGGATTCATAAATCTCTTATCTTAAAAATGTTCCTAGAGACAAGTTTTGTATAGAGTTCAAATAGGGCCGCCAAGTTTGGTGAAATTCCGTCCAGTAGTTCTCAAGATATCTTGCAGACAAGGCCTGTATATACATGTGCAAGTGGATGGACGGACGGACGGACACCGGACACGGATGAATGCACGCACACACACCGAAACCTACTCAAATGAGGGGGCTATCCCACTGAAGTTTCCATCCAAGTTTGGTGAAATTCCATCCAGTAGTTCTTAAGATATCTTGCAGACAAGGCCTGTATATACATGTACAAGTAGATGGACGGACGGACGGACGGACACCGGACATGGATGAATGCACGCACACACACCAAAACCTAATTAAATGAGGGGGCTATCCCAATGAAGCTTCCATCCAAGTTTGGTGAAATTCCATCCAGTAGTTCTCAAGATATCTTGCAGACAAGGCAAGGGGACGGACAGACATCCATCCATCCATCCATCCAGACAGACAGCACTAACACTAGATGTCTCCCCACAACATAGTTGGGGGGTCTCCCCACAACATAGTTGGGGGAGACATAATTAAAAAAATAAATAAAAAATAAAACAATCCATGAGATATGCAAACTTTTAGCTGTTGATGAGAGCTTTAAGAGATATTTGATCATTCTCAAATGATAGGAATGCTCATTTGTCTATAATTTTGAAAGACATATCCGGTAACTTCCGATAAACGAAAAGTAACGAAACCCTTTACTATATATATGCTGTGCTCGTTCAATTAAGATGTAAGATTCTGATATGAGGTATACTACATAGAATATATAATTCCACTATGTGCACATTGGTGCCAATAAATCTCAAAACGGCGCACTTATATGCCATATGCCAAGCCGTGAGTATCTATATTTGATATAAAAAAATCCATTTTTGATATTAAAAAATCTATTTTTGATATAAAAAAATCTGATATTTAGATATCAAAAAAGAATATTAAAAAAAGAATTGTTGATATCAAAAATAAACAAATAAATACCAAAATGGCTTGCCATATAATACATACCATTCGAGTTATCCTCGGCGAATTCCTCTGTGCGTTCGTCAGATGCTATGGTCGTTGTATTAATTATTGACGTCGAATCCGGTATTTCCCCTAGAAAGGAAGAAGTTGCGGCTTTGCTGATCAATTTTGGCGTTGTAACAAAACAGATAATACGCATTGCCTTCAAATTCGCTGGTGAAACGACGAAAAAAATCCATAGAATTGATATTTGCTGGAAATTGTCATTTACACAGTTTATTATAGTTAGCAAGAGTGTATATCGTGGCAATAGGCACACTGCCAAAATAAAGGCCAACTGCAAACAAGAGCTCAAAATGCTTCCGTGAAGCCGAACTTCAACACATTCGATCCTGGACAGAGGAGAGAGTTTCTCATTTCATTGGACGACCTTAAATTATTGTTACTTCCGGCGGCGCAGCGCGGCCGGATATCTGAATTCAGTAAACATGTGAGCGGCCATCTTCATATTGGACGAGTAACAGGTGTTTTCTCGAGCCATATTTCACAGACGTGCCGTGGAGTTATCCAACTAGTTTCATATCGTAAAACGACAGGATTGTATCACCCGCTCGTGGTTAACAAATTAATATTAATTCTGTTATAATGAATTCATCGAATAAATGTCCTTTAGTACTATTTTATTATGGCTGAGAGACCAAATCGATGACCATACATGATCAAGTTATTCACCTGTGCGTCTGGAGCAAAATGTTTGAGATTGAACTGGGAGTTACTAAAAACTCGAACCAGTAAAACACGCGGATCGGATTGATGTGTAGAGAAAGTCGATCTAGGCTTAATTTACAATGACACACATCAATAAAGAAATTGTGGATTGATGATGGGTCCCATATAATGCCACAGCGCGAACTCTTACATCAGGCTATGTGAAGTGACTTAATACGTCAACCAGAGAACATTACTTTCAAAGTATAGTTGGACATGCGGTTCATGTGCACATTTTGCCAGCAAGCACTTAACTTCCGGCTAACCCCACACTTTCCAGATGGGTCCTTGCGCGAACTACATTAGTCAAACCTTTAATGAAAACAAACAAATCGACGTTCTTTTAACCATAATTGTGCATCGTGACCTGTACTCACCAGTTGCGCACGTAATCGGCTTGTAATACACAGATTATAAGCTACAACCGTTTCCTCCTGCATTGATGCATCTGCATCAATAAGTTTTCTTGTTTGTCAACTTTTCTGCATACCTGCTAGTTTCTCACATACGTAGCCATGCTGTGCGTGATCGTCACATGCGCAATCGTTCCACCTCGCAGCAGGCCACATCTCACCACAATCCTCTCGTCCATTATCGTTGTCTGGCTGGCCTATAGGTTAGAATACACAATTGATTTGTCCCATTACACCAAACGGTTCAGTTCGCCCATGGAAAACTGACATTTCTGTATCTCATTCTGAAACTACATACTGATGTATTTCATTACCACTCGTCGCACTTCACGTGAAAATGTACCAAACCACACTGAAATCCAATTGATTTTTGAGAACGCAAACTGTTCTCTGAGAGGAGCACTTTTCAGCGATCCAAGCCGGTCACTTGGGTATCGCCGTTTGATTGTGTCCTGTGCAGAACACAGAGTAGCCCCTGTCATAATTTTTTCAGGAATGAATTCAAAGTTTCTGAGTAAGCGGAACACAATAAAAGTTAGCTACGATATTATCCAATAACAAAACTGAGGATTTAGTGCGGGATATTCTCAACACGAACATCGACCTTTGGAGGAAGTGACGTCATTTAGTGCGTTTTAACCTAAAATCATATTTTACCTTCATTGAAACGAGATGTAATTCTGGTCGACTACAAAGGGAAAATATAGATATACCATCAGCTAGGAGTATTGTTTAATACCGGAAGAAAATATATTTCTATTTTATGTCTTGCAATCATCACTGAAAATCGTTGATAGCTTCTTTCTCACAGGAAATAATCCTAGGTTTCAAGTACATGTGACACAGCAACATTGTGCTAATGTATGCCACTTTGAGATTTTTCACTAAATTACCATGCATTTTATGCCCACAACGACGAATTTGAGCAGCTATCTCGCGCGCACAGGCCCGCAAAATACACAACTTTTTGGGGGGTGTGGGCGGTGGTATTACGGTGAAGTGTCGAAATATGGGGTCTCTATATATAACCCCATGCTTTATATAAAACCACAACAAGGTCTGAAACGCACTTTGGGTGAATCGAGAAATAAATGGTTTACCACCAAACAAAATACAAAACAGCATAGATTATGGCGGGCTTCGTTCTCAATTCTGATTAGTAAGTCTCGACACGCCTCCGGCAAGAGAGGTCACACACTGATCAGCTGACCAATCGGAATTGAGTTTGAAGCGGGCCATCATCTCGCTGTTCCGGGATGAATAGACAAGTTAGTTGGATTTTGAATCGCCCGGCAAAGGTACAAAATTTACTAATTTGGCGACGGAAATATATAAAGTGATACTTCTAGAATATGCTGATGTATTTTGTTTGGCGGTAAACCGTCTATTTCTCGATTCACCCAAAGTGCGTTCCAGACCTTGTTGTAGTTCTATATAAAACATGGGGTTATATATAGAGACCCTATATTTCGACACTTCACCGTAATACCACCGTCCACACACCCCAAAACTCTTGTTTTGCGGGCCTGTGCTCCCGCGCGAACACTAGACCTAAAACAAGAACAATGTGGTATATTTTATGAAGAAATATATACTGATTTAGCAAAACGGAGTTGTATGCTAAATTGTATTATTTGAGCGCAGACTTAAGTGCTGTGGTCTAAGGGAGATCACTGGTAATTATTTGGAAGTTGGCTGGGTGAGAGTAACTTCCTCTTGGTCGAGTTCATTTGGCTTCCCGCGTCACTCAGGTCATTCAAGGTCAAAGTACTGCATGCTCAGATCTATGTAACATTGGCGCATGCTGGGTCAAAGTTTCAGTTCTTTTCCATTAATACTTTCTTTCTTGTGAGATCAATTATGCCAAAAAGACCATCGAGTTCAGTGTTTACATCAAGACCGCCTTCGGTGTTTAAGTCAAAGCCGAAGACTGGATCTCAAGATGCACCAACTTTTGGCGGGGTTAGTGACAACAACAACAGGGACATTGTCACTGATACTCGGAGGGTAATTGCCGCCAACCGGGAGTCGGAGCGGCCCCAACATAATCCCGGGGGTAATTTGGGTAATGTCACTGGTAACAACAATGATACAATTGAATTGTCTAGACAAAACATGACTTGTAATTTTGATGGTCCCGGTACATGTGGGCCTAGCAATGCTAAATTTGTTGAAGCATTAGCCTCATTCAATCACATGGCAGATATGTTTCAACAGGCAAAGCCTCATATGAGTCGGTTGGGGGCCTATGTTGCACAAAGTATGGAAAATAATGTTGAGCAAAATGTGTCGACTGTGGCTAGTGTGGAAAATTTGCCTCCGGTTACTCGAATCAGTGGGGAATGCATAAATAGGCCTACCGTTGTGGCTACAAATTCTCAGGGGGAGTCCGGGCCCACATGTACCAATTCCATATCATCTCCCATAGGTTCTTCAGAAATTCAGCATACCAATGGGGCCGAGGGACATGGTTCCTTGGATAACATGACCCACATATCTATGGCCCCTATGTCAGGTGCACAACAAACCCCTTTGCCCTGTGGGTGGGATTTTGATATGCCCATCCCTATACCTGATGAACCTACTCCATTACACAGCCTATGCGACTCTGTCAGTGCGCACGTACCCGATAACATAAGGCAGAAAATCTGGAAAGGTGGGTATGTTGATTTTTCCCTCCTAGTGAAATCCAACAAGGAGCTTTTGGAACCAGCATACTCACTGAGTTTTGGTATGGATGACGGTAAGGCAGTTATGCGTCCCAAAGTAATCTCCAAGCCAATTCCTGATATCGATACCTGGCTGACAGCATTTACCATATATATGGATATCTATTTAGAGTGTCACCCAACTAAGGCCAGAGAGATGCTCAAATACATGCATTCAGTTAGGTCTGCTGCTGCACGCTATTCAGGCATGGCGTGGAGGACCTATGATGAAAATTTCCGATTACATCTTTCTCGAAACCCTTCGCGTTGTTGGGGAACGTTGGATGGTGAGATTTGGATGACTGCTATGCTCCCCAAAACCAAACAAGTGAGTCCGGGCTCCTTTAGAACTGATGGCAAAGACCCAGAAAACAAGGGCATCTGCTTTGCTTATAATCAGGGCAAGTGTGAGTACAACTGCAAATTTCAGCATGCATGCAATCACTGTAAAATTTCAGGTCACCCTGCCAACAGATGTTTCAAGCTGAAAGGTAATAATCTGCCACAAACACCAAAGTTCAAAAAGCCCTTTCGGAATGGCTTCAACTCCAATTAAATTGGAGCCATTGCAGGAAATGCTATCAGATTATCCGAATGTAGAAGATGCTCAGTGTCTCTTAAATGGTTTTACACACGGTTTCCGCTTACACTATGAAGGCCCTAGGCCGGATGGACAGGCTAGGCAGGTAAGAAATTTGAAATCAGTGAGAGATGCTCCAGATATAACTGAAGCCAAATTGAAGAAAGAATTAGAGCTGAATAGAATTGAGGGTCCATTTGATGATCCCCCATTTGAATCTTTTAGAGTTTCGCCCTTGGGTCTAGTACCAAAGAAAGTGGAAGGTGAATTCAGGTTGATTCACCATTTGTCTTACCCCGAGGGTGATTCGTTAAATGATTGTGTTGACCCTGAGCAATGTTCAGTGAATTATAGCCGATTGGATGATGCCGTGGATATGATCCGTAAGGTAGGTGGTGACACATATATGGCGAAAGCTGATATTAAATCAGCATTTCGTCTTTTGCCTGTACATCCACAAGATTTTAGTCTCCTAGGCTTTCAGTTCAACGGCAAATTCTACTTTGATAAGGCCATGTCAATGGGAGCATCTGTGTCTTGTGCCACCTTTGAGAAATTTAGCACCTTTATCGAGCACTGTGTGAAGACACTTTCTGGCAAAGATAGCATATTAAAATACCTGGATGACTTCTTCTTCTGCGGTGATTCAAAACAGGCCTGTCAGTTTTTATTAGATTATTTCATGTATGTCTGTGAACTTTTGGGAGTTCCTGTAGCTCAGGAGAAAACAGAAGGCCCAGCTAAAATTTTGACTTTCCTGGGTTTAGAATTAGATGTATACCGGCAACAAATACGTCTACCACAAGACAAGATTGAGCAATTACAGGCAGAGATCAACCTATGCTTGGGACGAACTAAAATAAGGTTAAAAGAGTTACAATCCTTGATAGGGTTGATGAACTTTGCATGTAGAGCCATAGCCCCTGGTAGGTCATTCTGTAGGAGGCTCATAGACGCCACAAAGCACATTAGAAAACCACACCATTTTATTAGGATGAATTCCTGCATGCGAGCGGATTTACAAATTTGGCAGAAATTTTTACATCAGTTCAATGGTACGGTTTTCTTTGTTGAGGAGCTTTGGCTGTCTAACACAACTATTCAGCTATTTACTGATGCTGCTGGTTCACTGGGATTTGGAGCATATTACAATGGTCATTGGTTGAATGGTAGGTGGCCAAACACATGGCTGCAGGATGGCACCTGCCGTGATATCACATTTCTTGAGCTGTTCCCCATAGTTTTATCTTTAGTGGTCTGGGGCAATGAATTTCAGAGTAAGAAAATTCTATTTCGCTCAGATAACCAGGCAGTAGTTACAGTTGTGAATAAAAGAACATCCAAGTCCCCCCATGCCATGAAATTACTGAGGTGGTTGATGTTGAATTGCCTGAAATTTAACATCACTCAGGAATTGAAAATAATCTTGCGAACTCACTTTCCCGTTTACAGTACACCCGTTTCCGGCAGTTGGCCCCGATGGCGGATTCAACCCCGACACCCATCCCTCTATCCATCTGGCAACTTTGTGGGTAGAAGCATCGAAGTTACTGTCGAGTTCCTTGTCACCTAGGACATGGCGGGCATATGATACAGGCATTCAAGCATTTACACGCTTTAGAGGGGTCATTGGTTTGCCACAGATTTGGCCAGTTTCTGTTAAGCATTTGATCGCATTTGTTTCCTACCTATCAGTCAATGGTTTTGCACCTTCTTCAGCTAGAACATACCTGGCTGGCATCGCAGCTAGACATAAGTTAATGGGTTGGGCGGATCCTACACAAAATTTTATGATCAAGAAGCTCACAGAAGGTTTTCGCCGTGCCTCTGGTAGAAGAGATGTCCGTGCTCCTATTACCTGGGATATACTCCAAAAAATTGTGTGTGCCCTCCCACATGTATGCTCTCATCGATATTCGAGACAATGCTATTCAAGGCTGCATATTTATTGGCATTTTTCGGTTTTCTTGGGGTGAGTGAGCTGGTCAGTGATACTGCTCAGGATAAATCGGGTAGGGCTCTGGCTGTTTCAGATATAACATTCCAGCCAACCCAGCTAGGCTTAGGCATTCAGCTCACCTTGAGGTTTTCAAAAACTGACCAGTATGGAGTACAATCCAAGCTATTACTGTGTCCATTTCCCAGCAGCTTATGTCCGGTTAAGGCGATAAGGGAATATATTACAGTGCGCAATTCCACACACACCCAGTTGCTGTGTCATTTTGATATGCAACCTTTGACCCGTTCTCAATTTGCTTCTATTCTGAAGAAAGCCCTCTGCTTTGCTGGTATTCCTTGTACTGCATATACGTCACATTCTTTCCGGATTGGTGCTTGTACGACTGCCAGTCTGTGTGGTATGTCCGAGGATGAGATAAAAAAGATGGGACGGTGGAAATCCGCAGCTATGCGATCTTATGTCAGGATGTCATAGTTACATTTATTCTGTATACAAACTAATTTTTGAGTATCGTTTCAGATCCTGGGAAGGAAGCGTGGATATATGGCTCCTCCATTGTATACTGGGCTCACAGGCGGGCAGTCCACCGGCCAGGGGGTATTAACCTAGGTTTAGCAAATCAGCAAGTATCCATAAGGTGGGAAGGGTTTCGGGGTTTAAAATGGAACCAACTCCTTCCTATCATTCGGAAAGATGTTGAAGATTTGCCACGTCCAGACATCCTTATCATACATTTAGGAAGTAATGACATTGTGGGTCAAAAATGCATTGAACTAGTACAGGCAATCCATGAAGATCTAGATCAGATCAAGAGTTTGTTACCAGATTGCCACATCATGTGGTCTTGCTTGCTACCTAGACTGTTTTGGTATGGAGCCATCGATATCCGGGCAGTTGAGCGGTCCCGAAAAAAGGTCAACAGACGAGCAATAGCCAAATGCATTGCCTTGGGTGGGGGCGCCATCAGGCATGAAATGATCTCGTATACAGTACCTGGCCTTTTCCGAATGGATGGTGTTCATCTATCCGACATAGGAATAAACATTTTAAACCTTGATTTCATGACAGCGCTCGAGGAATATGTCAATTCTTGTAGAGTTGGGTAACAGTGAGGTCCGTCAAGTAGGTTGACATCATTTCAAAAGTTTCAAAATCCAGTACTTTCATGAATTATGTGTTAGTGTGTATCATTTTGGTACTCCGTTAAAGCTTTCAGGTACATTGAGAATCTTGCGGATCAGTAGGAGCTATTTTAGCGAGCATGGTGGGGATGTGGGTGTATTGACACGCACATGTGGGCAGAACTTGTGAGCATTCCCGGTACTTGGTATATCGACCCAAAGATTTAACGGAAATCTACATTGGTGAGTTATCTCCCATGGGGGTGGAGATAGCTGGGTCATCGGCCTGCATGCTTCCTGCATGGGGTCTTTTGTCTGTCCGAGGTCATCGGGCAGACAACCCCAGCTCATTTACTATGGGTGGGGGGGTCTCTGTCCTGGATACCTGGGAGGAGGTCTGGTTGGTTTTTGACTCTGCTTTCATCTGCTCGGTTCCTCCGGGGGGTGGGGGTAGGGCCTATTGCCAGTGACTAGCCAGGGCATGTCGGCAGTCATTTGGGGCAATTGGAATGGGATGCTCGCAGGTTCTGTCCTCAGGTCGTGCTCACAAGTACATGTTCTCACCATGCTCCCTGTGTAAATAATTAATAAATGTCTGCGGCCAGTATATCCACAAATTGGAGTTTGAGTTGGTTTTTGGTAATTAATTGTTGAAGTCGCAGAATAACATGCATTTATATCATATATCTTATATAACAGAAGCTGTAGCTTTGAAGTGGGAAGTGGTCTGCAAAATAGTCAGAAAAATTCAGATCAACGAAATAACTTACCTTCACTGTTCCAGTTGGTAAAGGTCAGCGAACTCCCGTCTTCCCAGATGAATACCCCTTCCTCCTTGGCATCGGACATACCGATTGAAACACCGTAATGCCCTGATATCATTTCCTTGCAGAGATCGTACACCAAGTCATTGACTGCTTTAGAATGGATCACAACCAGCCTCCCGCCTACACGGGAGCACAAGTCTCTAGACTCAGTCCACGAAACGTTGTGGTCACCAAGTCTAGGGAATGCTCGATAGCATGTCTCCTCGTGCTTCACCCAGTTGACAGGACAGGTTCCTGGAGCTAACAAAAAAAAAGACTCAATTCTTTTGGATTGGCTAAATTGATTTTCTTCACGCGTCTTATGAAAATGCAGAATTCTTATTGGAAATCTCCATTGATCAATCACGTATTTTAAAACATAGAATATTCCTTGCACTGGAACTGGATTTTTATTTTATAAAAATCCATTGTTGTTTAACACTATCTGGCCTGGGCTGTTTTGGACCAGATCAGGCCTCCCAAAATATTTGTCTTACCCCTTGAACTAGAGGTCTGAAACTTACTTACCACATTCTGCTCTTGGGTCAAGCTCTACCAGAGAATTAAAAAACAAAATTCAAGATGGCCGCTTTGAAAACGTCAGAGTGACGTCATTTAAAAAAGTCATTTTTGGTAGATTTTTCGCTCAGATTTTCTGGGGTTTTTTTTATTTATGTCTTTCTTCGCAACAGCTGCTTGATAAATTACTAAATAATAATCTGATAGTTTTTGCCAACTTTTCCACCCAGAAAATCAGGGATTTTGAAGAAAAATGACAAAAACATCACTTTTATGTTCCCCTCATGGGTGCCATTTTGAATTTACCCTTGATCCTCTGGGGTTATGCAAATATGCTCAAAATGACCCCCAGACCATCAAATAATAATTCACATAATCTCATCGCATAATGAAATAGCCTTACGAGCTTTGAAGAAAGAAATATACGGGAAAGTTGACGAAAATGTGAAAAATAAATCATGGAATCTCCATGATAACTCGGAATTATTCGTTGCGCCTGTACTTTTAAGGAAAGCCTCAAACTTTATCTCGTTCGTACCGGTGTGAAAGAAACGGTGGTCCCTCAGATGTGAGTGTCCGCTTTCTATGATTTTACACAGACCGGACGCTGACATGTGAAAAGGGTCACCTGGATATCAGAGCCCGCCCTAGGTAAAGTATAGGAGACCGGACGCCTCAGTACATGTATGTGCAGAAATTACAGGGGCATGGAAGTAATTTATGTTGCCAAAACTTATTATTCTCTGTCGAATTAATTAGTTTTTGAGAGAAAATATCGAAATATTCGAAATTCGGAAAAACAGTCTAGAAAATAGGCGAAAAATGACTTCTGACGAGATGACGGCACAGTGACGTCATCGTAGCAGCCATCTTAAATTTCTGTATTTTCTTATGGAGCTTGACACAAATATATAGTATAGAAAATTTTAGCCCTCTACCCCAAAGGGGTAACGAAAATAAACAGTGGGGAAGGGGCGGGAGGGGGCGAAGTGGCCCCCGCCAGACTGAGATAGACCCTAAATCGCACAAACTTGTTAAGGTTATTATAACTATGTTATAGACGAGCATTTCCATCCGTTCTGGATGAACAGTAAGCTTGTACTATATTGGACTGAAGCGGGGTGTCAATCGTATTCATAACTTCTTGGGGACGAAATAATTGTGAACGTAAGGATATGAAATATGGCTCGGATTGTACGGACTTACCTCGGTATGTCTGCGGCTGTACATGTAACACAGACACGAGTGTGAGAATTGACCTCAACAGTGGAGCCATGCTTCTTTACCAGCATAAAATAGATACTATTCACTCAGCTCGTTCATTATCCCCACGTTCTTCAGCAATTAATCTGGTTCCGATACAAATATCCCCTCAAATATAAATAATCTGACGCTGAAAATCTTATACCTCAATTTTATAACGCATATGCCGCCTATCATGTATCGAACGCCGGCGAATGTGACCTAGTTTTCAGTTAACGTGTATGTTATGAAAGCCGAAAAGATCCGGTTTAATTGTAAGCGTTCACGTTCAGCCAATTCAACCTATCCACCCGGGGCGAATAACCTTTATTTTGAACGTAAGCGTTATCACTGGTCAATAGAAATAAATTTTGTATGTTTTTATAAAGGGGGGAAAATAGGCGAAAGTCCTTGGACGATGATTGAGAATGAGCAAGAGCGGATCTACGGGAGGTCAGGTGGTCCGGCACCCTCCCCCCCCCCCTTCAAAAATTTATTTTTTATGGATTTACTATATAACTAAGATCAGAAATTATCGCCGCTAGCGCACCATGTGACGTGGTGTGTTTTAGGCCTGTTTTGTATGTGTTACGCAACCAGAAAGTCAAATGGTGTCGGGCATAGTGTGATACTAATTTTTTATTATCGATGCGTGCTTATAAGTGCAAAACAAACGTGAAAATAAAACCATAAATCTGCATTCGTTATGTCAGATTTATTTCCAGTAAAACGCATCTCCGGCGATCTAGGATCCCGGTGTTTTGGGGGCCTATAGGCGGCCCCATTCGCAACTTCTCGGGGATCTCCGGTTTGAGATGAATCAGTCCCCTTCGTAGATTTCCGCTCGGGAGTTCCGAATGTAGGCGGCCCCTGGACTCTCCCCTGTTGGGCTGTGATGGTCAACATTTCCAATAAATTTTCACTAGATCCACCCGTGATGAGTTTCAGGAAAAGCACAAAAAAGTAATATGCAGGCCTCTATAATACCTCACTCCTCCCCCCGATAACCAAGCCAGCTGCCAGCCAGACAGAAAATATAATAATAAATCTCCTCATTATTGCTGTAATATAGGCTGGACGCTGTTCATGTTCAACCCATGTCACTACTAATTTTACCAATATTAACACCTCATAAAAATAAACTTCAGCCGCCACAACACTACAATATTACTACAATCAACAGCTTTACGTGTTATGCTGCATGGAGTGGTATTCATATTGAATAAAATATGCGATTTCCAGACCTCCATACTCAAAAAACAACATTTGAACGGGATGGGGTATAAATAGAAGGCAAACTTTCTCATAAGTGGACAAATCCTGGTGTTTATCTGTTGCAACCTGTATTCTTCTGCAAATAGAGCGTGACCAAGTGTGTTTAACCACCGAGCTTAGCTAGACTGCCGGTATATTCATGATCTAACTACTCGTATCAGTATACGCTAACCTATATTTGAGAGGAGGACAATTTTGTTTTTTGTCCCCCGCCGCAACGCGGCCGGGGACTTTAAAATGGTTCTTGCTTCTATGTGTCCGTGCATGCACGGACATGTCCGTGCAAATACTTCGTAAGCAATAACTTCTAAATGCTTTGTCGGATTCCTCCGAAATTTGGCATCTGCATTCTTTGCGACAAGACGTCTCTTGGTATTACGTTTCAGCAAGATCCGCCTGTAGGTGGCGCCACTGGGGTTTTGCTTCTATGTGTCCGTGCATGCACGGACATGTCCGTGCAAATACTTCGTAAGCGATAACTTCTAAATGCTTTGTCGGATTCCTCCGAAATTTGGCATCTGCATTCTTTGCGACAAGACGTCTCTTGGTATTACGTTTCAGCAAGATCCGCCTGTAGGTGGCGCCACTGGGTCTTCTTCCAATATTTAGTGCATGTCCGTGCAAATACTGCGTAAGCGATAACTCCTAAATGCTTGGTCGGATTCCTCCGAAATTTGGCATCTGCATTCTTTGCGACAAGACGTCGCTGGTATTACGTTTCAGCAAGATCCGCCTGTAGGTGGTGCCACTGGGTCTTGTTCCAATCTTTAATGCATGTCCGTTCATGTTTGTTCAAATCCTTCGCGAGCGATAACTTTCGAAAAATTTGTCGGATTTCTTCGAAATTGGTAAATGCATTCCCTGCGACAAAACACCGTTGGTGATGCGTTTCATAAAAATCCACCCGGAGGTGGCGCCACTAGAGTTCATTCCATTATTCCATGCTGCAAGTGATAACTTAGAAACACTTGGTCGAATTTCTTTGAAATATCCTACATATGTACCTTTTTGGGTAACATGAGAAACGTTGCGGCTCATCGGATTCTTCTCAAATTTGGCATGCATTTACCATGCCAGGAGCTGTTGCTTGGGATTGCCTTTCGCTCACTTGCACTCACAGGTGGCGCCACCTGCTGGCAACATCACAAATTCGTTTCCGGGTAATAACTTGAGAACTGACCATCGGATTCTTCTCAAATTTTGTATGAATGTACCGTGACATAAGATGTCGCTTGATAATGCATTTCACTGACTTGCGCCTAGAGGTGGCGTCACCTGGTGTCAACATCTAAATTTGATTTCTGGGCAATAACTTGAGGACCCTCATCGGATTCTTCTCAAATTTGGTATGCAGATGTCCCCACGATACCATGTTCCTTGGGATTGTATTTTTCCCGCTTCTGCCTACAGGTGGCGTCTACTGGTGGAAAAATTTGTTTCCGGGCAATAATTTGGCAACTGCTCATCAGATTATTCTCAAATTTTTTATTCATATGTGACCCGCCCCAAATAACATGAACACCGGTGGGCATCTAGTACCGGCAATAACTTGAGGACCCCTCTTCAGAGTCTCAAAGTTCATATGCCGATACCATGACATGAGATGTCATTTGGGATTGTGTTTGCCTGCTTGCACCTACAGGTGGTGACTCCTTGTGGCAAAGTCTAAATTTGGTTTCTGGGCAATAGGTTGAGGATGCCTTCATATTCTTGTCAAATTTAGTTTGCAGATAATATGCCATGAGTTGTCTCTTGGGGTTGCATTTGGGTTACATAATTTTCATGCTACATGGTAAAGAAAATATATTACAGTAGCAATCAACATTCAGTCAGCCATTCGGAGTTGATCTCAAAACCTGGGAAGGTGGAAAGACCCCTCTGCTTCTTACGCCTGTGAAGTAGCTTTTGCCATCCTCATGAATATCTTCTGAAACCGACAGCGCTTATAAATATTGCTGCCATTTTGGCGGGGGACCTAACATCCTCTGGCTGCTTGTCACCATAGCTCCAGAGCAAAGAGAACAAGAGGGCTGAAGCTTTCTGACTTTCTGTGTATCTTATTGGTGTCATTTTCAGACTGTTTGCGTAATCCTGAAGATACAAAGGTGTTTTCGGTGTATTTTAGTTTTAACCCTATCTGGCCTGGGCTTTTGGGGACGTATCTGATTGGGGGTGCGAAATGCCCCTAATTATTTTGCTTACCCCTTGAGCTAGGGGGTTGAAACTTACCACACTATACCCCTGGGTCAAGATCTACCAGAAAATGTAAAAAAAATCCAAGATGGTCGCTTTGATGACGTCACAGTGACGTCATTTTCAAAAACCGCATTTTTTGGTCGAATTTTCGGTCGGATTTTCCGAATTTTTTATTTGTGCAATTTCTCCACAAAAACTGCATGATAAATTAGTAAACATTAATGTTATGTGAAATAAAATAGTTTTTTGCCCACTTTTCGTCGCGGAAAAGCAGAAATTTTGAAGAAATATGACAAAACCATCACTTTTCTGGTAGCCCACGTGGTCGCCATGTTGAATTCACCCATGATCCTCTACTAGGGGGGTTATGCAAATAGGCTCAAAATGACCCCAATCAAGAAGGTTCAGCTCTCCATTTTTCGGCGTTCCGAAGATAGCGCAGAAAGTTTGGTAAGAGGGGTCATTTCGCCCCCCCCCCCCACCAGCCATGGAAGAGGTCAACAAGCATTTATTTACCGCGACCACGTTTTAACGGCAGCCTTGTCCTCACGATAATCTACGTGTTTGATGCTAAATAATTGTCAGCGCAACAGGAAAATACAGGGTATTGTCACCATAATTTTATCGTGTGATTTATTGCTTAGAATTCCCAGTAACTACTGCTGTAGACGTATTTAACCCTATATACCTGGCCTGTGGGGGTGCGAAATGGCCCCCCTACAAAACTTTCTGCGCTATCTCCGGAACGACAGAAAATGGAGAGCTGAAACTCCGTGAATTCATAGTTTATCATATTGTAGTCATTTTAAGCCTATTTGCATTATCCCCGAGCAGAGGATCATGGGAAAATTTAAGATGTCGTCCACGTGGGGTAAGCCTACCAGAAAAGTGATGTTTTTGTCATACATGTATTTCTTCAAAATTTCTGCTTTTCCACGATGTAAAGTGGGCAAAAACTACTTTATTTCACATCACATTAATATTTACTAATTTATAATGCAGTTTTTGCGGAGAAATTGCATAAATAAAAAATTCGGAAAATCTGACTGAAAAATCGACCAAATGCCGTTTTTGGTCTAATCGGAAACCTCTTGGTTATAATATCATAAGAATTTGACGAGAGGAAGATCGTGCCGTCTACTGTTACTGTTATCTTACTCTCTCGTATAAATATTTGAGTTACTTATCCAGGTTTGCCATAGTGCATGAACAGTTATG
>JAVTVY010010461.1:0-49475 GCA_036873755.1 Hanleya hanleyi | reverse complement strand
AGCCATTTACTTATGTGGTTCATCATAAAACATTCACAGAAACAAGAGCTTTTGGTCTGAGCCGATTCATATCGAAAAACATGTAATATACATTGAAACTAACCACGGAAATGAACATCCAACTTCTGATCATTTAGACAAAATTAATATTTTATTCCATCAGTAGGAACTCTTAAAATCATGCTTGGTAAGTCTGAAAAATTTGAAGAGAATCATGTCAAAACTCTAGGCTGATTCTACAATGTTTTAATTGATTAGTACATTGCATTGAATTGGAGAAATGGTGAAGTCTGAATCCCAATAACTTTGACAAAAATCTGAATTGTCTAAAAAAAACAACAGGTACACATGAGGCATGCATGTGAAGTTTCAAAATCATCCTGTAGAAATTGTGGAGTTAAATGTCAGTGATACACTGAAATTATGTCAACACTTATTGATTACACAACCACGATTTGACATACAAACGGACAGAAGGGCAGACAGAGTAAAACAAATAATGCTTGGCAAAGAAATGGCAAAGTCTGATTCCTGTGAGTTTTTTATCCTTGGAAAAATGCGTACCAAACACGTGCGAAAAAAACTGAGTTGTAGTGAATAAATATTGAGATCTTCAAGAGATAAGTCGAGTTCCCAACTGAAAATGTTGAGTTGTCCTGACAAATTATCAAGCAAAATCGTTGTTGTTGTTGCTGCCTTCACTCTTTCAACTCGCGAGTGTTACTGTTAGACGTTAGCGCTTGTCGGGAGCAAGTAAAAAACGGCACGGGCAATGCAACGTTCATGTTAGCTGCCCGTATTGGCAAGCACGATTTTCTTCCGATTAAAATACTCACTGACGAAGGTTTATTGAGCTCTTATTCTCCGAAATAAAGCGTCATAATCACTCGGCTTGTTTTGGTTCTGGTTTCGTTTTCGACTTGAAGTTGCCAGGCATGAACAGTCGATATAAATATCTATAGGCTGACTGCGCCACATTGAGCCAGTCAATTTTGTGAAGTTCATTCAATTTATCCATTAGTTCTGCCTTTCAAGCGGACCGTGTGCAAATCTTGCGGGAGATTAACAACAACACCACCACACGTGGTAGCACGCTTTCTGTGCCTGTGAAAGGTAAAACTTATTGTCATTTTCGCGGTAAGATCGTCATTCGATTGAGTTTATTTCGTAATTTGGGGCTGTCAAATTAACTTTGACTATGTCTGGCGAATTGAGTTTTCCACAAAAAATTGAGTATTTGTCCAGTAAAACGAAAGCAATTGAGTTTCTCACCATACGAATTGAGTTTTCAAAGTTTTTTTACCACCGAATACCGGTGGTAAAAACCGACTTGCATGAATCCCTGAGTATACCTCAAGGATGGTGGCAGCATTCTCTGAATGCTCGTTTTAGGCTTATAAAATGTGCATCTGTAGTAACTTGGACTAGAAATAACAGATTCATAAACTCGCATGTTTATTGATAAAACAGTAGGAAATAGGGTAGAAGATATTTGTGCTAGAGTTAACTATTATTCTAATGAGCAAATTCACATACAGCTTTGTTTAAGAACCATAACATATTAAATACACAGCTCATTATTCATTTAAGCAGTTGATGATTCTGTCAGAATAGAATCTTTATTTTTCTGGTCACAGCGCCAGCAAGGGGCAGACAATCAATGTACAAAAGAAGAAAGAAATAAAAACATATAAGACCCACCCCATCATTGTATTAATTCCACTACCCTATATCAAATACCCCCAACATTACATGTAACAATTAACAATAACATATATATAACATCATGTTAACAGTACCGGTACGTACCAGAATATCATATGATACCAGGAAATGATACCAGGGGTATTGGTGTCGCCCCGTCTCAGTCTGTCTGGTCATCTGTCCGTCCTCTTTTCCCCGGGCTCCCATATCTTGAGAACTACTGAAGGCAGGTCGATGAAACTTCTGTCCAATATAGAACGAAGTCTGTAGATGTGCCTTTTGTATGTTTCGTTGGTCAGGACCTCGTCTGTCTGTCTGTCCGTCCGTTCACTTTTCTGCCCATCTCTATCATGGTCTAATTCCAACATTATGTATTATGGGCTTTCTTGTGGTAAGTTTCTAAAATCTAGTGGTGGTCAAATCATTTACATAATAATTTCCCTGTATTCAGAAGTGTTTTCTTTCCATTCTACTTTCAAAATATTCACGGAATGGTGTAAGCGTTCTCATAAATCTACATGTACATGTACCAAAACAGTTTTTCTGCAGGTGGACAGGGGAGATAACCATGAAGAGAATTTGAGTTGTTTAACTCTTTGCCTACGGAATAAATATCCACGTTTGGACGGAATAAATTTTGCAAAAGTATAAATTTCTGCATATGGTTATAATAATGGCTCTGAGATTTTTCCATGAGTGTCGTTCATAGGGTAAACTATATATTTTTACAATCCTTGATGCTTTGGGATTTCAAATAAATATAAACTGATGATGGAAACCATTCTTGAATTGTGTGTTGTTTTTTTCAAGTCGGGAGACAAAAAAAGCGCGCACAACTTAAGGATTTAGTTACGTCGCCCACACGGGATGGTGACGCCGTGCTTGGAAAACCCCTTTCATTTGTCGCATTTCATGAGGCTATCTATATATTTTTACAATTCTTGATGCTTTGGTGATTCGAAAAAATAAAATCTGATGATGGAAACCGTTCTTGAACTTGTATGTTGTCTAGTCAGGAGAAAACCAGAAAAAACACAACACACGACGGCCGCAGCCACCATTTTTGGAGTTCCCCCACACAATTGTCACATATGACATGACGTTATTTGTGGATCCCCGATGTAATAAACTCTAAATCGAGGCTGAAAAGAATGTAGCCAGTGATTCATATATCACGGGAGCGCTAATTGGTCAATTTTTCGCTACCAAGGCCAAACAACCAAATCACAGGTGTGTTTAGATAAGGGAGCTTCTCGACTTTGGGGAACACTGTGAACGGCATGATAGCGTGACGAGAAGAGCGGCATGCTATGCCGGTCTGACGAGTGTAGCAACGGGCTGCCATACCGTCCGGATCGGCCCCGAGTTCCTCTATCAGAACGGCATATAAAGAATGGCATATGAAGAACGGCATACGTGTTTCAAAAGTCTCAATGTCGGGTCAGGCGATACTCGATCCTTCCGTGGCGCTTCTGATAAAACTACGCGAACGAGAGGCCGTTGGGTCGGTCTAATATAATTTGTTACTCGATCACGTTTAGGCTAACCATTTCGCGCAAAGACTCGCGAAATACAATTCACAAAATATATCTATTAGTAAGTTGTATTGTCATCTTTTGTTCGGGATAGTTTTTGTACCTTTTCAACGGGAGGTCTTACGCCAAATCTTTGCCAAGGTATTTTTCATGCACAAATTGACAATTGAATCTGTAAAATAATCAGTGTATCCCGCTGTGCTTCCCTGCGGAGGTTCGTAATAATGCCACAAGAATTAATATTAACTCGAAATATCTGCTTGAATAGACCGATTTATATTATACAATAAGGGTAACAGTGTATTATGTTAGCCTATTATTTTATTCTGTGTGAAAGAACACACTTTGTGGCCTCGAAAATCAGCTTCCAATTACGCAAATTCCACCACGTGTTGGGGTCGAGTCCATGTGACTAAAACCACAAATTGACCTATTTACGGCCTTTGGCAAATAAAGGCAGCCTGGATAGAAAAGTCTGTTTATCGTCCCCAGCTTTGTTTGTTGATTTTTTTCCACAATAATTTTCCTGCAAACAAAACTAGTATCTCGGTGTGTACGTGTTATGTAATGGTATTATGCTCTGCGCTCGCCCCGCGTCCGTCTCAGAGCCCGGCCGCAACCAGGTGCGTCTGAACAGACGCAATTGAATTCATTGTCATACAAAGGACTTGAAATGTCACTGAGCAGTTTCATTTATATTACCCATTCTGGTTAAATTGATTACCTAGAATCTGGAGTCTAATTAATGTGTTTTGTACGATATTTATAAAATTTATCTGCCATTGTCCGCATTTTATTTGCCTGCATAAATGCATAACGCTAGGTTATTTTATGTGGTATCACTTATCATCACACGGAAGGATTTCCGACTTCAAGAAAATAACAAAGATCGATCTTCATTATCCTCCGATTCACAGAGATAAATGTTTTCTTCTTCCTATTACAATTAACTTTATATTAGATCAACAACTGTACATGCTCTAAATTCGAATGAAATCTTTCACGACGTCTTCACGAAGAAATGCTTCCTCCGAGGTCCGTGTGCTGTCAAAGCAACAAGAACAGATGGGAAATCTTCGGTCTTCAATTTTACATTCCGGTTTTCTGGTGCAAAAAGTGAAGGCTTTATGCAAGAATTTCTTCCATTCACTCTAGATCTGTATTCCATTTGCGTTCCACAACATGATCTGTTATGAAGGCGACTGTAAAAAGGTTGATAAGTTTGGGCGATATGAGGAAAGAAAAAGTTATTTAAAATTGTTGAATAATATTTTATTTATCAGGATTTATATTAACCTTACATATTTTTCTGTGCTATCCGTAGAATTATCTTACATCCTTCTCGTTTATTATCACATTACACAATTTTTTAGTATTAAATGTAAATATTTAGGAATAATGTTGAACTAATTTCATGTCAATTTTTTATTTCAGATACTCCCGAAAAATTCTTTTTTTAATGTTGTCTTTGTAGTGTTAGTTACTTGAATTGACTTCTGTTGTTGGAATCTTTTTTAGTTGAAATCTTTGAAATTTACGTTCTATCGGCATGTAAACTACAATTTGCAGTTTTAGTATTTCCGAAATTATGTTAGTGCATGGCATAGCGAAAGCTCTGTGTTCACTAATCTTTTCACACGTTTTTTCTAAAATTCTTTGACTAACAGCATGCATTCGTCCAACTACTGCCAACGAATTAAGGTAAGTAATAAATAAATCATCGTGGGTGGTCATGCAGGAACAGGTGACGAGACTGGATTCTTTCTGTCCTACCGGGCACAGTACCATACGAAGACAGCAATGGATATTGAGAGTGTCAACAACAATCTGAATTACAGCAGTCCTCGGAGACGCGACTTCGTAGATCTATGGAGATTGGCCTCCGTCAGCCCAAGGAGCCTTGGCTCCATCATCACACCCCTCGGCCAGTACTCAAACCCCAGGACCCTGACTCCAAAAACTCGACAGTCAAACGAGAAATATAATTTAAAAAAAAAAAAAAATGCGTCTGCTCTTTCATCGATAAGATATATCGTCAGTGGGGCAATCGTCAATCATTATGCTCATCCAGTTGTACTAAGGGGAAAACAAAAGCAGCTGGTCATTGAATATAGAACCTCATCCCAGATGTCGGACATATCACCAGTTTTCTGAAGGAGTTTAAAAAGTTCTTTGAATATGGTGCTAATGCTGTTATATGAATTAGATCTTTGGATTATGAACTCGGAAATTCTTTAATGGACGACGGCTGAACATTGAATGCAGGACTAGCCTATTGTAGTATGGGGAGGGAGAGATACAGAGATAAATTTGACGTCAAGAGTTACCAATAAGACAATTCCCATACTACGAGTTGGTATTGTCTGCAAGCGTTCACGGTACATCGTGACTGGAGGAAATTTATAGTCTGATTCCACGAGAGCGTATAACGTCATGTCGTGGATCTTGATTGTCAGCCATACAAACATTTATTTTTTCACTTCATTCTGTTGTTACTCGAGCGTCAGTAATATTACTAAGATGTATAGGAGGAGATAACACAGTTATTTCGTAGTTCTGAAAGAGTTATAGTTCAACAAATCGTACTCCGGAACCGTAATGCCTTATCCCGACATCTCTTTCACTGCTATATTTCTAACAATATATGAGCTATAAGTCATCTGAAGATTTGGGGTCAAAACTAATATAACAAAAAACATTCTGATCTTCATTCCAGATGTGTCTCGTAACCCTTTTTCCTTTTGAGTTGTGAACTTATGTCTTCCACATAAATTTGACGTTTTATTAAAAGCCACATCTGAATGTAAACTGATGCTGTGTATTTCATAAACTTATTTCTCGGTTGAAGCGGAGTAACCAATGCCGGGATTTATATTTCCAAATTCAGATTTGGAATTCAGATTTTGCGCAGGTAACAAAAATTCGCACGTTAACCATGCGGTTCTCGTGCATAAGCAGGCCCATCTGCCTAAAAGCGCCGACATTTGGCTAATTAATCCCTTAGGATGAAATACTCAACATTTGAACAATATCTGTGTTCCAAAGTGTCCCTATAATTAACTGCGGGATTTACCGATATTGAAACAGGTAATCCATATGAAAATCATATGAATTGAGAAGCCATACGGATTTGATATTTTTGGAACACCATGATGTCTTGTCGGCATCATTGAGAACTGTTGACCGCTAGTTTTATGTATACTATTATTTATTCCTTTAATTTGATGCTAATGCATTTATATGAATTTGGATCATGGACGCGGAAATTCTTCAATGGTTTACCACGGCTGAATATTGAATGACGGACTAGACGCTTGCATATAAATATTGAATACATTGTACCCACGTTGCGAACCGTATTCATATATGCTGCATATCGTAGCTGTACAGTACCTCATAAAATATACCAGCTAAGCCACGAAGATTGTATCAGGGTAACTAATTCTCAATGGATGGAATTATGGACCTTCTCAGTTAAGAGAACATATTCAGAGATCATCTGATGATACATGAAGTCCAGAAATGCATGTTATCGCATCAATACCATGGCCGAAATGTTGGACAGATATTTCATTGTCACTCCACCCTGACATCATTGTACCTGTTAGAAATAAAGAGAAAACAATTGACAGACGTTTGGCTGAAGAGAATACAAGAACAGTTAGATCACATGTAATTAATGCCATTGATGATTACGGACAAAATGCAGTAGACGGAGGAAGGAAACAGGCTGGCGGAGCTACAGCTTTGTTGAATGACGGAGTCGCTGCTTCATTGACGTCCAGGCTGTCGGCTCCATAGAGGATATCGTGGATATAACTGTGAATTCTGCCTTCGCCACATTTTCTTGCAGTTGTCTGCCTCCTTCGTAATTTGTTTCTGATTGTGACTATTAACGAACATTTGAAGTATTGGTGACCCATGAAAGGCTAAACTTGATCGGGAAAAGTGAGGTTTTTCAGTGTACACAAATTCTTTTCTTTTTTTTAATTCGCAGGAGACATACAAGTCATAATGGATATACTGTGGTTCCATCCGAGTTGGGGGAAAAAGAATGAAAAGGTTGAAAAGTTCAATTTAAGCACATGTATGTAATAAACAATTAAAAGTATATTGGTGGGGAAAAGATCAGAATGCAATAAATTGAGGGATACATACCGGAGATGGGCGCAAAATATCACGGACTTCAGATGCCGTTTCTTCATCTCATTCACGACAGATCTGAAAAAAGTCAGACTGAACAAGAAAATAATGTACTCAGTTAATGCATATTGTGGTTGCATCCGAGTTGGAGAAAAAAAAAAAACAATAAAAAGATTGAAAACAAAAAGTTAAATTTAATGCACATGCATGTAAGGAACAATTAAAAGTATACTGGTATGGCGGAAAGATCAAAATACAATAAAGTGATGGTTAAATACCGGAGATCGGCGCAAAATATCGGCGCTTCAGATGCCGTTTCTTCATCTCATGCACGCCATATCTGAAAAAAAGAGAGACTGGACAAAAAAAAAGAATGTATAGTCTTCATACATATTATAGTTCAATTTTATCACAAATGAACGAACTCCCAAAGTTACGAATATACGTGCATCCTTACAAACCTGTTACAATATCGCCATTTGATTTCTCAAGCATCAGCCCAGGCTTACTTTAAACAATTCCCACGGAATGACTGAGCCAAATCTGCATGTCGCGGTATTTTCATTAATGAGGTCGAGTGTCAATTTCAGGTGGTCTAACTTTCTTCTTCGTCAATTGGTAAAGTTGCAAGACCACGGGAAATCACAAAACATTTGTGTTTATCAATTAAAGTATATCCATTGCATACACAATCATTGGATAATTGTTGGAAGATATTTACTTGTTTTATCTTGTTGGAAAGTGAGACCATCGTGCGATGTAGAGTGCAGTTACAAAGTGCACACGCCCCCTTGTTAGGCCCCATGCAAGTCCAGGCGTGCGGTACAAACTATTAATAGACACGCGAGGCTGATTCAACACTTCGGGGGACATTCAGGGGTTCGGAGTTCACGTTTGATAAAATGATAAAACATTAAAATCTGTTTAATTAATAACTAGATTTTCTAAATTTAAAACTCTCGCATTTAAAACCAAAGGAAATATAAACACCAACTTTAGTTTCGCGTAAAGCTCCAATTCATATGGACAGTATGAAGAGACCGTGACACAAATTAACGGTTTGTTCCTACGACATTTGTGTTTGTCGACACAATATTCTGCAAAGACCATTATCATACAGCATTTTTTTCCTGTACAGCTGCATTCATATGGACAGTGTGAAAAAACCTTGACATAATTCAATGGTTTGTTCCTACGACATTTGTGATTTTGTTTGTCGACACAATATTTTGTAAAGACCATTATAATATAGCAATTTCATTTCACTCCGGCTAATTCAGTACCGGTCGATCACATCCAACCATATAAAAACAACATAGTACGAGCATGCATGATCGTAGTCTATATTTTTCTGTTTCTGCTCTTTTAGACAGACAAGACATTGCAGTAAACGAAAATCTCGCCTTTTAAAATGAGTCCCGACTCCACCTCTGGTATTAAACAACACAGAAACAGATAAACTGGGAATTCGCCCTAAACCCAACCCGGTTAGGACGACGAACGGCACGGCATGCCATGCCGTTCTCGAGGAGAGAGAGCGGCATAGGCCGCCCCGTTCGGATCTACCCACTATGCCGACCAGAGTTTTGAGACAGTCATGCCGTATACCGTTCCAATCGCCCTGATATGCCGTTCCCATGAAGGAATGCATGCCCCAAAGTCGAGAAGCTCCCTAAGGCTGTCAAGAAGCCGCTGACAGCGGCTTTCCAGCACAAGTTAAAGAAATGGAGCCGCTGTGAGCGGCTTGCCGTAGGCAACGAGTTAATGTACTAGAAAATGTACATGTAGTGCAAGTTTAAACCTACAATTTAAATCTCCACAACTGTTCCTGCTTGTCAATTACCATTTGCCAATTACTCAGTTGGCTTTAATTCTGCTTCAGTTGTAATTTGTGATATTTCCACGTATTGGGAACACTTATAATTATAAATAGTACATTGGTATCCATTTGGGCCACTATCAGCAATCAACCTTATAGATCTATGTTAATAGTATACAGAGGCTTTATTCTTGAATGATACACTGAATAAAGCCAATGTTCACTTGCTATATCTTCTGAATAAATGTATGAAACTTCAAGATATATGTGTCCAAGTCCCCGATAAATGATAGCTATATTCTATGAAAATGATGAACATTATGGGAACAATACAGCATTCTCTTTGGGATATGCACAAAAGCCCCGGTGAGCGTAAAACTATGGAAAAAAGCCCCAATGGACAAAAGCCCCATCCAACATTTAGTTTCACGTCAGGATATAACATCACAACTTTACCAATGTATACCCCGTGCATAGCAGGGGGGTACACTGGATTCTGATTGTCCATCTGTCCATCCCTCTGTGGGAGCGTGCATCCATTTATTTGCCCGTCTGACATTCATTTTGAGCACCGTTGAACAACGGATTCTTCTCAAATTTGATATGTATATACCATGCCAAGAGATGTTGCTTGGGCTGGACTGTTAAGGGGCTGAGGTGTTGTAGCACCTCTGGTGCCTCATGTTATCATTGGCGATGTAAGTGAAATTTGGCCTGATACACTTGCATCCTCCTGTAGCAGGGTCAGTATTATAGGATCGATCATTTATGGTCTGCTACATACCTACAATGTAATATAATGCCGTAGCCAGGATATTGGTCTGCTTTCACTTCAAAAGGATGCATGATGAGGGGGTTCGTTTAGGAGAAGGAGCAAAATGGGAAGTTGCTTCCATCTGAAAAGGGAACCTGTATGAATACAATAATTTTTTTTTTTTCCAAAAATGGTGGGGTTCTTTGTCTATGGGCTTGTAAAAAATGCAAACTTGTTCTTCTCCTGCAGGTCAGTAAGAAGCTTACAGTGGAGTAGTGAGATTGGCCCCAAGTCCTGCTATCTCAGCGTTGTCCATGACCACAGCGTGTCCATCTGGAAAGTCGATGGAGAAGTACCACAGCTCAAGTTCAAGCAAGTCCGCAAAATTAACACATCACCAATTCCACAAGGTACGTTATACTCATTTGACACATGGAATTCAGTCACTTACATCAGTATCGGTACATCTCCGTCAACAATTCCTTGTCTCGGTTACTATAGTGGATGGCCAACATTTGAATTTACGTGGAAGATTCTTGGTAACTTGTAGATCTGTGCACTGTGAGTTTTCCCTCTCATTTCAATGGCTTTACCCAGAGTTATGGCCCTTTATTCTACCGATTTACAACTTCAAAACTTACATGGAACATGCTCAGTATCTTGCAGATGTGCATTGTATAGTTCTTTGTAAACATGAGCATTGCCAGAATTTCTGGATAAGGGGTCATTTCCTATGCTTACTTGTTACAGGACACAGTATTGTGCTGCCCATTATAGGCATCTTCATTTTATCAAGCCAATTTCTACGTTCTCACTTCGAACTTCCCTTGATATATCTGGACCCCTTCAATGTTCAAATAACTTATAAATAGACACGAGACGTCACTGACCTCGAAAACATTTGAAATTCGAATTGGGTCGCACAAGAGCGTTATTGATTGGCTGACCTAATTAGTGGGCACCATATTAGGAGGAAGGACGCCGCTAATAGAGGATGATGTCACCTTATGTGACTTCACTCGCAATCGATGTGTACATTCTGATTGGTTCTTCTGTCGTTAGCTGGTGAAATTTACACCTCGGATTTTGAATGCTGAAGGGGTCAGATAAATCAAGGCAGGTTCGAAGTGGGAACGTAGAAATTGGCTGGATAAAATGAAGATGATTATAGGGAAATAACATAGTTTTGAGATCTGCGACAATGTTCTCACACAATGCCTGCCCTTAAGGGAGCTTCTCGACTTTGGGGCACACTGTGAACGGCATGATAGCGTGACGAGAAGAGCGGCATGCTATGCCGGTCTGACGAGTGTAGCAACGGGCTGCCATACCGTCCGGATCGGCCCCGAGTTCCTCTATCAGAACGGCATATAAAGAATGGCATATGAAGAACGGCATACGTGTTTCAAAAGTCTCAATGTCGGGTCAGGCGATACTCGATCCTTCCGTAGCGCTTCTGATAAAACTACGCGAGCGAGAGGCCGTTGGGTCGGTCTAATATAATTTGTTACTCGATCACGTTTAGGCTAACCATTTCGCGCAAAGACTCGCGAAATACAATTCACAAAATATATCTATTAGTAAGTTGTATTGTCATCTTTTGTTCGGGATAGTTTTTGTACCTTTTCAACGGGAGGTCTTACGCCAAATCTTTGCCAAGGTATTTTTCATGCACAAATTGACAATTGAATCTGTAAAATATTCAGTGTATCCCGCTGTGCTTCCCTGCGGAGGTTCGTAATAATGCCACAAGAATTAATTTCACACGAGCGAATACAAACACTCGAAATATCTGCTTGAATAGACCGATTTATATTATACAATAAGGGTAACAGTGTATTATGTTAGCCTATTATTTTATTCTGTGTGAAAGAACACACTTTGTGGCCTTGTTCTATAGTCGAAAATCAGCTTCCAATTACGCAAATTCCACCGCGTGTTGGGGTCGAGTCCATGTGACTAAAACCACAAATTGACCTATTTACGGCCTTTGGCAAATAAAGGCAGCCTGGATAGAAAAGTCTGTTTATCGTCCCCAGCTTTGTTTGTTGATTTTTTTCCACAATAATTTTCCTGCAAACAAAACTAGTATCTCGGTGTGTACGTGTTATGTAATGTTATTATGCTCTGCGCTCGCCCCGCGTCCGTCTCAGAGCCCGGCCGCAACCAGGTGCGTCTGAACAGACGCAATTGAATTCATTGTCATACAAAGGACTTGAAATGTCACTGAGCAGTTTCATTTATATTACCCATTCTGGTCAAATTGATTACCTAGAATCTGGAGTCTAATTAATGTGTTTTGTACGATATTTATAAAATTTATCTGCCATTGTCCGCATTTTATTTGCCTGCATAAATGCATAACGCTAGGTTATTTTATGTGGTATCACTTATCATCACATGGAAGGATTTCCGACTTCAAGAAAATAACAAAGATCGATCTTCATTATCCTCCGATTCACAGAGATAAATGTTTTCTTCTTCCTATTACAATTAACTTTATATTAGATCAACAACTGTACATGCTCTAAATTCGAATGAAATCTTTCACGACGTCTTCACGAAGAAATGCTTCCTCCGAGGTCCGTGTGCTGTCAAAGCAACAAGAACAGCAGGGAAATCTTCGGTCTTCAATTTTACATTCCGGTTTTCTGGTGCAAAAAGTGAAGTCTTTATGCAAGAATTTCTTCCATTCACTCTAGATCTGTATTCCATTTGCGTTCCACAACATGATCTGTTATGAAGGCGACTGTAAAAAGGTTGATAAGTTTGGGCGATATGAGGAAAGAAAAAGTTATTTAAAATTGTTGAATAATATTTTATTTATCAGGATTTATATTAACCTTACATATTTTTCTGTGCTATCCGTAAAATTATCTTACATCCTTCTCGTTTATTATCACATTACACAATTTTTTAGTATTAAATGTAAATATTTAGGAATAATGTTGAACTAATTTCATGTCAATTTTTTATTTCAGATACTCCCGAAAAATTCTTTTTTTAATGTTGTCTTTGTAGTGTTAGTTACTTGAATTGACTTCTGTTGTTGGAATCTTTTTTAGTTGAAATCTTTGAAATTTACGTTCTATCGGCATGTAAACTACAATTTGCAGTTTTAGTATTTCCGAAATTATGTTAGTGCATGGCATAGCGAAAGCTCTGTGTTCACTAATCTTTTCACACGTTTTTTTCTAAAATTCTTTGACTAACAGCATGCATTCGTCCAACTACTGCCAACGAATTAAGGTAAGTAATAAATAAATCATCGTGGGTGGTCATGCAGGAACAGGTGACGAGACTGGATTCTTTCTGTCCTACCGGGCACGGTACCATACGAAGACAGCAATGGATATTGAGAGTGTCAACAACAATCTGAATTACAGCAGTCCTCGGAGACGCGACTTCGTAGATCTATGGAGATTGGCCTCCGTCAGCCCAAGGAGCCTTGGCTCCATCATCATACCCCTCGGCCAGTACTCAAACCCCAGGACCCTGACTCCAAAAACTCGACAGTCAAACGAGAAATATAATTTTAAAACAACAAAAAATGCGTCTGCTCTTTCATCGATAAGATATATCGTCAGTGGGGCAATCGTCAATCATTATGCTCATCCAGTTGTACTAAGGGGAAAACAAAAGCAGCTGGTCATTGAATATAGAACCTCATCCCAGATGTCGGACATATCACCAGTTTTCTGAAGGAGTTTAAAAAGTTCTTTGAATATGGTGCTAATGCTGTTATATGAATTAGATCTTTGGATTATGAACTCGGAAATTCTTTAATGGACGACGGCTGAACATTGAATGCAGGACTAGCCTATTGTAGTATATTATGAGAAGGGGGAGGGAGAGATACAGAGATAAATTTGACGTCAAGAGTTACCAATAAGACAATTCCCATACTACGAGTTGGTATTGTCTGCAAGCGTTCACGGTACATCGTGACTGGAGGAAATTTATAGTCTGATTCCACGAGAGCGTGTAACGTCATGTCGTGGATCTTGATTGTCAGCCATACAAACATTTATTTTTTCACTTCATTCTGTTGTTACTCGAGCATCAGTAATATTACTAAGATGTAGGAGGAGATAACACAGTTATTTCGTAGTTCTGAAAGAGTTATAGTTTAACGAATCGTACTCCGGAACCGTAATGCCTTATCTCGACATCTCTTTCACTGCTATATTTCTAACAATATATGAGCTATAAGTCATCTGAAGATTTGGGGTCAAAACTAATATAACAAAAAACATTCTGATCTTCATTCCAGATGTGTCTCGTAACCCTTTTTCCTTTTGAGTTGTGAACTTATGTCTTCCACATAAATTTGACGTTTTATTAAAAGCCACATCTGAATGTAAACTGATGCTGTGTATTTCATAAACTTATTTCTCGGTTGAAGCGGAGTAACCAATGCCGTGATTTATATTTCCAAATTCAGATTTGGAATTCAGATTTTGCGCAGGTAACAAAAATTCGCACGTAAACCATGCAGTTCTCGTGCATAAGCAGGCCCATCTGCCTAAAAGCGCCGACATTTGGCTAATTAATCCCTTAGGATGAAATACTCAACATTTGAACAATATCTGTGTTCCAAAGTGTCCCTATAATTAACTGCGGGCTTTACCGATATTGAAACAGGTAATCCATATGAAAATCATATGAATTGAGAAGCCATACGGATTTGATATTTTTGGAACACCATGATGTCTTGTCGGCATCATTGAGAACTGTTGACCGCTAGTTTTATGTATACTATTATTTATTCCTTTAATTTGATGCTAATGCATTTATATGAATTTGGATCATGGACGCGGAAATTCTTCAATGGTTTACCACGGCTGAATATTGAATGACGGACTAGACGCTTGCATATAAATATTGAATACATTGTACCCACGTTGCGAACCGTATTCATATATGCTGCATATCGTAGCTGTACAGTACCTCATAAAATATACCAGCAAAGCCACGAAGATTGTATCAGGGTAACTAATTCTCAATGGAAGGAATTATGGACCTTCTCAGTTAAGAGAACATATTCAGAGATCATCTGATGATACATGAAGTCCAGAAATGCATGTTATCGCATCAATACCATGGCCGAAATGTTGGACAGATATTTCATTGTCACTCCACCCTGACATCATTGTACCTGTTAGAAATAAAGAGAAAACAATTGAGAGACGTTTGGCTGAAGAGAATACAAGAACAGTTAGATCACATGTAATTAATGCCATTGATGATTACGGACAAAATGCAGTAGACGGAGGAAGGGAACAGGCTGGCGGAGCTACAGCTTTGTTGAATGACGGAGTCGCTGCTCCATTGACGTCCAGGCTGTCGGCTCCATAGAGAATATCGTGGATATAACTGTGAATTCTGCCTTCGCCACATTTTCTTGCAGTTGTCTGCCTCCTTCGTAATTTGTTTCTGATTGTGACTATTAACGAACATTTGAAGTATTGGTGACCCATGAAAGGCTAAACTTGATCGGGAAAAGTGAGGTTTTTCAGTGTACACAAATTCTTTTTTTTTTAATTCGCAGGAGACATACAAGTCATAATGGATATACTGTGGTTCCATTCGAGTTGGGGGGAAAAAGAATGAAAAGGTTGAAAAGTTCAATTTAAGCACATGTATGTAATAAACAATTAAAAGTATATTGGTGGGGAAAAGATCAGAATGCAATAAATTGAGGGATAAATACCGGAGATGGGCGCAAAATATCACGGACTTCAGATGCCGTTTCTTCATCTCATTCACGACAGATCTGAAAAAGTCAGACTGAACAAGAAAATAATGTACTCAGTTAATGCATATTGTGGTTGCATCCGAGTTGGAGAAAAAAAAAACAATAAAAAGATTGAAAACAAAAAGTTAAATTTAATGCACATGCATGCATGTAAGGAACAATTAAAAGTATACTGGTATGGCGGAAAGATCAAAATACAATAAAGTGATGGTTAAATACCGGAGATCGGCGCAAAATATCGGCGCTTCAGATGCCGTTTCTTCATCTCATATCTGAAAAACAGAGAGACTGGACAAAAAAAAAGAATGTATAGTCTTCATACATATTATAGTTCAATTTTATCACAAATGAACGAACTCCCAAAGTTACGAATATACGTGCATCCTTACAAACCTGTTACAATATCGCCATTTGATTTCTCAAGCATCAGCCCAGGCTTACTTTAAACAATTCCCACGGAATGACTGAGCCAAATCTGCATGTCGCGGTATTTTCATTAATGAGGTCGAGTGTCAATTTCAGGTGGTCTAACTTTCTTCTTCGTCAATTGGTAAAGTTGGAAGACCACGGGAAATCACAAAACATTTGTATTTATCAATTAAAGTATATCCATTGCATACACAATCATTGGATAATTGTTGGAAGATATTTACTTGTTTTATCTTGTTGGAAAGCGAGACCATCGTGCGATGTAGAGTGCAGTTACAAAGTGCACGCGCCCCCTTGTTAGGCCCCATGCAAGTCCAGGCGTGCGGTACAAACTATTAATAGACACGCGAGGCTGATTCAACACTTCGGGGGACATTCAGGGGTTCGGAGTTCACGTTTGATAAAATGATAAAACATTAAAATCTGTTTAATTAATAACTAGATTTTCTAAATTTAAAACTCTCACATTCAAAACCAAAGGAAATATAAACACCAACTTTAGTTTCGCGTAAAGCTCCAATTCATATGGACAGTATGAAGAGACCGTGACACAAATTAACGGTTTGTTCCTACGACATTTGTGTTTGTCGACACAATATTCTGCAAAGACCGTTATCATACAGCATTTTTTTCGTGTACAGCTGCATTCATATGGACAGTGTGAAAAAAATGGTTTGTTCCTACGACATTTGTGATTTTGTTTGTGGACACAATATTTTGTAAAGACCATTATAATATAGCAATTTCATTTCACTCCGGCTAATTCAGTACCGGTCGATCACATCCAACCATATAAAACCAACATAGTACGAGCATGCATGATCGTAGTCTATATTTCTCTGTTTCTGCTCTTTTAGACAGACAAGACATTGCAGTAAACGAAAATCTCGCCTTTTAAAATGAGTCCCGACTCCACCTCTGGTATTAAACAACACAGAAACAGATAAGCTGGGAATTCGCCCTAAACCCAACCCGGTTAGGACGACGAACGGCACGGCATGCCATGCCGTTCTCGAGGAGAGAGAGCGGCATAGGCCGCCCCGTTCGGATCTACCCACTATGCCGACCAGAGTTTTGAGACAGTCATGCCGTATACCGTTCCAATCGCCCTGATATGCCGTTCCCATGAAGGAATGCATGCCCCAAAGTCGAGAAGCTCCCTAAGTGATGTCCATCTTGTTCTGACCATTTGTGCCATATCTATGGCCCCTTATACCCGCATGTGCGTGTATGTCTGTCAGCATATGTATAACAGGGTTCGCACGGCTCCTGGAAACTCCTTAAAACTCCTGGAATTTAATTCTAGTGTTGGAAAGTCCTGGAATGTCCTAAAAAATAAAGTGATAGTCCTGGAAACTCCTTAATTTTAATCAAATCACACGAATCGAACGTTTTTGCCTGGTCAAATGTTATGATATACGTTGAAACTCCGTAAACTGTAATCAAATCAATCGAAACTATCATTGTTCATGTTGGGTGACCGGTCGTCGAACATTCATTGTCGTGACAGGTGCGCGACTTGCCGTAAAGGGAAACTGAATAAAGGGAGACTACTCACTGAGTTCGTTTGCGACATCAATGGTTAAGAGTTGTACTCGCCGTAAAGTGGTCTTCAATCACTTTTGCTAGAATTCCCGCTCAGAATTTGTTTACCGTCAATGTTGACACGCTTCGGTGAACTTTTGAACCTTGACTATGCCCCCTGGAAAATGTGTCTTCAACGAGCGCTGGCTCAGTCAACCAAATTACACCGCCTGGTTGGAACGGGGTGCAGATAAGTCCAACGCGAGGTGTAAAGTTTGTCAAAAAACGTTTGATATTTCCAATATGGGGGAGCCTGCCATTCGTAGTCACGCCAAGGGTGTTAAACACAAACAGTTAGTTGAACAGAGAAAATCAGCAACTGGATTCACCATTCGAGATTTCTTTAACGAAAGTGTTTTATAAAGGAACATGATCTTACGTAGTAGTTTCAAAACCATGCTTGAATAACCCGTGAAAAAGTCCTGGAAACTCCTGGAATTGCAATAAAATTATACCTGGAAATTTGAAATTATTGACCTGGAAAACTCCTGGAAAACTCCTGGAATTTTGTTTTAGTGTAAGTGTATGAACCCTGGTATAATATTCTTGTCGTGGTTCTACACTTCGCATTAACAACCTCGACATTAATACAGTCTCTGTTGTACATTCGTTCCAGCCCATATCTCGTAGCATTTGAAACTTTCCTTTCTTTGGTGAGTTTGAAAAGGGATTCCAGGTACAGTACAAGGCAGAAATAACTTGCTCATAAACGCGAGTGAAAAAAATCATTTTCGCGACTATAATTTATTAATCGCAGCCTGAAAACTCGCCTAAATCACGCAAAAACAAAAGCATAATCTCGACTGAAACGCGTCGACGGTACGCCGTAACTGCATGACGCGATCAGAACAAGTCGCGTGTTGTAAATAAACGAGTTCCTTTGCTACTTGCCGATAGTCTCGTTTGTCAGCCTTGTATGCTCAGATGAATGCATGCGGGAGGATTTTGTTATGGACCGCGTTTTTTGAAGCAATATATTTGCATGTAGCTTGATTGATACATGTACCCCGCTAAATATATATATTTTCAGAAAGGCCACACTTTAATTAATCTGTCCTTGAAAATATCTGCCCTTTTGTGTCTAAAATAAACCAGACCAGGCGAGAAAAAAATAGATTTCGGCAACAATGAGCATTACCGTGCGTCTATGTCCCAGCCAAACGATAATTTTCATAGCAAATCTCATCACTATTCGCTCAATTCAAGCGGACGATCGTGCTAAAATACCAGTACATCATCTTTGTGGGTTTTAATCCGACATATAAATCGGAGAAATCCTTTATTTCCATTGTAAATCCAACAGTCGGCTCGCTAAAGTTTCCAACCGAGGCATTTTCTCTGCGATAAATTCACTCGGCACTGAAGACCGGCATACAGACAGACAGCCGGTCAATCGCTGTGATTGTCTCACAGACTCTCCTACGATGACCTCATTCTCAACTAATCAGCTTCGCGGTATTAACCAGCTCAGTCGACCTTGTTTTATCGAACGAATATTCATGACAAGGACATGTCTATTCAATCAAATTCTTCGTGATTTCTTTGTTAGTTGTTAAATCACTCATCATAGGTCGAAAGTGGGGGAAATGGCCTTTGGAATGAGGCCAATATCTCCCACATTCTACCGCGGGAAATGAGATTTCGATGACGCTGAAGATGGTTCAAAAAACGGCAAATTCTTCGCTGATTTTTTCAATTTCCATCACAATGAAGGTACGTCTTCAACAAAATAAACTTCTTATACGTTTATAGTATGATTCTTAATAAACTTTGAACTTACATGTATATTTCCGATTATTTCGTTATTGAATGGTGTGGACTATCAATGAGCTTTCACTCGACGAACATTTTACTGTGTGGGGAATTTCTTACGTGGCGGTCAATCTTGGCTTGTTCGGCCAACAAGACTCCATCTGACGCGATCAATAAAGTAATCCCTTTCGAAATATGCCTGTGGATCGCGCTAAAACCCGAGACGATCGCGTCGATAGCGACATCGGCCGCTTTTACACGCTGACGCGTTTACAGAAAGCAGTCGGGTCTAAACCGCGTGTTCCGAAATTTATAGTCGCGACTTCTTCAATAAACTAGCGCGGGTCAGTCCCGATTACTTCGCGTTCTACTCGCGTTTATGAACAAGTTATTTCTGCCTTGTACTGTAGTTCCTAAGAGTCCCAACTCGGCGCATCATGCCACACCGTTTGGAATGCCTTATGCCAGTTCCTAGTATGCCCTAATTTCAAGAAGCTCCCTTATGTTGCCATATCCATAATGCTTCTATTAAAATCAACCCTCGAAATTAAAAACACAGTATAATCAAGCATTCACAAATTCTGGTTGAAGCCAAAGTATTTTAGCGATGCCAAATTTCAGCTGACAAAAGGAAGATGGAGATTTTCTGCCATGGCAGAATGTTATTAATTTCAAGGGCTGTAACGGTTGAGGGTCCGCGCACCTTTAGGTACACGAGAGAATACAAAGATTTCCGATAGAAATTGGAAACTGACTGGACTCTAACTTGATTACAAATCTTAATAATAAAGGGAGCTTAATAGGGGAATGAGAGCAATTAATTCCAAGAAGAAATTTGTGATTTTTACAATCAACCATGAATCCATGAATTCAATTTTAGTATCATTATTTCCTTCTCAATAATAATGACTTCTCCAGTTACCGTCACATTTTCTTGTACTATTGGCTTGGTTAGCAGGATAAGGAAATGGTTATTGCCAAAAGAAAACAAAGGGTGAACTGAGGATAACAGAATCTTATTGTGTCTGAGGAAGTGTCCAATATCTCACATTTATACAGTGTTTATCATTAGTGTCTAAAAATTCTAGGGCAATTGTGAAAGGCGGGAAGTGTATACTCTGTATGGTAGGAAGCAAAGATTCTATTCAAGAAATCTGTGGCTTTGTTCACATTTAATACTTTGAATTATCTGTTTTTTTATCTTTCATCTCTGTTTCCATGTAAACATCATTCAAAATAAAATTGCTCTCCGCATTCTGCAATATGAGGAAAACTCTGCAGCCAAAACAGGAAGTCACATGTGTGTTGCACAGCACCCACGTATGCTACAAATGCTAATGAAACATTTTATAACACTTATGTCAATAACCTCGAGCTAACCGTGCAATTATTATACGATTTAGTGTGGAAAAATATTATAAAGTTTAGGGCGTCGGCTTCGACCCCTTGCCCTAAATATAAACTTTCCCACACTAACTGTACATAAAATAACCATTAAGCACGCCTATGGATTTTTTTTTTCTTAATTTAACAATTACATTTATGTACTTTACAATGTATGTCAGATTTTAACCATTCTAAAATTGACAAAAACTGAGAGAAAAAAAACATGCTTGGCTGAATATGATCACTGATGATGTGTTCAGCTCACACAATTTGGAAAACTCACCTCGGCAAATATAATGTCCTATGAAAATGATTCCTATTTAACACCATGTAAACAGTGCTGAGGTGAACTGCTTATGCCACAGCATTTACCTCGGCAATTGCCGATTGCCGAGGTGAATTGTGTGGGCTGTATGTTACAGTTCGGTTTGGCAATTTCAATAAGGACGGAGAATAGTTTTCTTTGCAAGGTTTGGGTGTCCTACCCATTATATCAGTCTGTTGCATTTTTAGGGAATTTTCCATTTTATTTTACTTTCTTGTAAAAACTTTACTGGGCTGCTTGCAAGTAGGTGCAAACACAAGTGGCAATGTGACAACATCTTATTTTGGCCACATAAATCAACAAAAATGGTGTCGTTGTCAGAGTGAACTAACCTAATCTTTCAGTGCCCCTCGTACATCGGGTTTTATTACACCACCTATATATGTATGATTGACAGTCTTGTCATTGTGGGTCTTATTTCTTGTGGCATGGTAATCTCTCGAATAATTTAATTCCCCGAACAAAAGTCTATCTCTCCCCCATTCTAATTTGGAGACAAAATTCAATCTAATGTTCTAATAAATTTGATCACTCTCTAAAATCATTGGAATAACAAAGAAATAATTGATTATCTGCGTGATTCGGGCCCATTTTCTCAACTTCCTGTTCTGAAAAATCTGATCACCCCCTGATTTTATGATGGGAAATGGATTATGGATTATTAGATAACCTAACACTTTCTAAATTGGTTCATGTATTATATTTTCCAGGTTGCCTGTGGAATCCCTCCAACGATGTCCTTTGTCTGTTATGTCGAGACGGATGTAGTTTCTACTTCAAGCATGCACAGAACAAAGGCAGTTACGCCTTCCCTCCGTTAGAAAGGTACATCACTATACAGTATGTCAGGGAAACGGGAGAGTGTTGGTTCACCAGTAGAGCAATTATCTAGACTGGATGGCTTTATTTCATTTGCACTGCATCTATTTATGAATTAATACAGCAGTGTTTAAAGATGTAATCAGCCTCTCTACACTGTTTTCATGCAGCATTGAAGCATACTAATGCATAATAGTTTTCGTATTCAGTGACATCGAGGTCAATATTTACAGTATAAGCAAGAACATCAGTTCGAGAAAGTTGAAAATTTCCCTCCGCTTCGACGAACTTCAGTCTCACCATATGATGTAATTAAAACCACAGCATCTGGAATAGCGATGACATCAGTTATACAACCCTCCACATTGTCCAAGAACCAGTGCTGACACCTACTTTCAATTGTGAAGTTGTAATATTGACAACCAAACCACACAGTGCACTCCGCCATGGCCGTCGAAAAATAAAACGGCATGCCATGGCATCTATTTTTGATGATCAATTCCTCCCGTTTTCTCATGAATGCTAGACACAAGTTGAGATTAATGTGATCAAATTTGCTTCATTATGTAAAATATGTCACTGTCATGGAGATTCATGAAACTTGATGGCAGTCTGGATTTTGAGGCTGATTACATCGTTAATAAATATTATTATTTTAAAATATGTTTGAAATAAAACAATCTTAATGCTGAAACCCCAGTATATTAGCAGCTTCCTGATATAAACACTGATTGGCTGATATTTTACAGACATCTTCTAAATAATGATGTCCTTGACCTTCTGTCACATACATGTAAAGCTGCTCTGTGTGAAATTCCCCTCTTACAAATTGTGCCAAGAACATGATAATATAGCATGTACTGATATTTATTTTCAGTGGAAGACTAAGTTGTGGTGTCTGGTCAGAAGATGGTAGTAAGCTGGCTGTGTGCCTGGACTCGCTCCTTCTGGTAGGCATTCTCAGTTTTTGCTGGCACAGTGGTGGGTGCAAAATGATCTCTGAAATTTATGAAAAATGAATAATGCTCTTTCATTTTTGGTCCGCCCTAACCTGCAAGCAGTTCATTCTCTGAACATGCACACAACCGAGATTGATATGGAGGAGGTGCCAGCAGATGCATAAGCTCAAATTGAGAGGGTAGATCATATACGAATTAAATTTCCTCCGGGTTTAGGCCTAATCCCTCCCTTTGAGACAAATAATTGTAAGACTTACTGATGGATTTCTCGGCCCAGTGATTGACTCCCAATTTACATTTGAGTAAACTAAAACCAAAGAAACTGGACCAAAACAGAGAGAATGGGTGATCAGTGAGAGGAACCAAACTACCAGGTTGATATAGAGAAACTTCCAGATTTATATAGAAACAAACTGTCAGACTGATTTAGAGACAAACTACCAGATTGATACAGAGAAACTGCCTGATTGATATAGAGAAACTACCAGATTGATATAGAGAAACTGGCAGATTGATATAGAGGAACTGCCAGATTGATATCGAGAAACTGCGAGATTGATATAGAGACAAACTGCCAAACTGATATAGAGACAAACTACCAGATTGATATAGAGAAACTGTCAGATTGATACAAACTATGAGGTTGATATAGAGAAACTGTGTGATTGATACAAACTATGAGATTGATATAGAGGAATTGCCAGGTTGATATTGAAACAAACCACCAGATTGATATAGAGACAAACTACCAGATTGATATAGACAAACTGCCAGATTGATATAGAGAAACTGTCAAATTGATATAGAGAAACTGTCAAATTGATATAGAGAAACTGCCAGATTGATATAGAGACAAACTACCATATTGATATAAACTACAAGATTGACATAGAGAAACTTCCAGATTAATATAGAAAAAAAACCTACCAGGTGGATATAGAGAAACTGCCAGATTGATATAGGGACAAACTACCAGATTGATAAAGAAACTGCCAGATTGATATAGAGACAAACTACCAAACTGATATAGAGACAAACTACCAGATTGATATAGAGAAACTGCCAGATTGATATAGAGACAAACTACCATATTTGATATAGAGACAAACTACCATATTCATATAAAGAAACTTCCAGATTAATATAGAGAAACTGCCAGATTGATATCGAGAAAATGCCAGATTGTTACAGAGAAACTGTCAGATTGATATAGGGACAAACTATCAGATTGATGGAGAAAATGTCAGATTGATATAGAGACAACCTACCAAACTGATATAGAGACAAACTACTAGATTCATATAGAGAAACTGCCAGATTCATATAGAGACAAACTATCAGATTGATATAGAGAAACTGCCAGATTGATATAGAGACAAACTACCAGATTGATGAAAAGACAAACTACCAGATTGATTTAGAACAAACTATTGGACAAACTACCAGTGGCAACAACTTTTGTTTTTACTTGCTGTTGGATCAGTGTAGCATATAATGGCCTTGATGATGAGCCACAATATCATATGTGACCAAGTGGTCTAAGGCACTTTGCTAATGACCTCACACCACTGAACCGGCACTGGTCCGATCCCCACTGGTGCATGTGTGAAAGTTTGCCAGTTACTTGCCGACGGGTGGTGGTTCTCTCCGGGTACTCCGTGACTTGAGCTGATCAGCTACTGGTTTGTAATATTTCACTTTGCCCTATTTATTAACCCAGGAGAATATTTTTTGAACCAGTTATAACTTGACGTGATTTTATGTATCATATCTTCCCAGTATTCAAAGAAAGTGTCATTATGCTTAGAAATGATTATGATTAGGCAAATTTTATTTTTACTTGAAAATATGCCAGTTTGAAATATTCTTCTTGGTTAACTGATCAGCTGAAGTCAGGGGTCACATGACCCTTCTTTGTTCTCAATAATTGGTGAATTGGCTGTTAACCCTATCTGGCCTGGTGACCGGGGGTGTATCGTAGCCGGGGAGGGGGGTGGGGGGGGGGGGGGGGTGTCGGGGGCTTGGGCATTTTGGTCCCCTCTCAATATCAATCTTACCCCTTAAGCTGGAGGGCTGAAACTCGGCACATTATAGCCTTGGGTCAATCAGAAAATTTACAAAAATCCAAGATGGCTGCCATGATGATGTCACACTGACATCATGTATCAAAAATGGCATACGCCACAATGAAAAGCTACAAAGTCACAGAGTTTCAGCTTTCATTACAAAGATAGAGTAGAAAGTTTAGGGGGGAAATCCCGGCCTGGTAGGGATCCAGTATGTAATTGATTTATTAGACACCTCACTGTACATGTATATCATATCAAAAGCTGTATCTTCCTGAAGGAGGTTCTATTTCATACATCTGATATGCATCATGGAATTTAAAGGGGAAAAAAAATTATTTCATGCATGCTCTTCCATAGAATGACCTTAATGATCGGGATGATACAGATATTTTATCACACAAGTCTCTGTACACCTTGATAACAGTCTCACACAGAATAATAGCAGAAGCATGACAAGTATGTATAAATGTGTTTTCTTTATCGGAGGACAATCAAGGTGAATGTTATTGATGATCATCACACATGCGTGGCTGCCATTTCCCCTGACACGAAAAAAAATAAACAAATAATGACAGTATAATAATTGTTTGTAACTACAGGAAATTAATTTGTTGTGATATGATGCACCTGACTGCATTTCTTATTCGGTGACATGTGCCCAAGGGCATTTGTCCTCGATTCACTCGAGAAATGATTAACTTCATTGAATGATGAATTTCTAGGAAATGTGTGTTATCATTTTCTTCTTCTGACATATCCCAGAGGGTTCCTTTCCTCCATATGGCTTTAATAATGATATACATGTATTTCATTGTATCTAGAATTTCTGGGAATTGTGTGTTTATATAATTTTCTTCTTCCTATTCTTTGGGGCCTAAGGCCTATTTCTCTTGAAAAGTTGAGAACTTTTAAGTTCAGGTTTAATTTCACGCACTTTGTCCTTCGGCCCATCCTGGGGTATCTTTACAAAGAGATATTTTGCGGATATTTCAGTTTTAAAACTAGATGTACACGTGTACATGTACTGCAGATAGCTGGAAAAAAGCCAGCTTAAATTAAATGACAGAATATTTCTAAAGAAATTATAGATGTTGAAAAGTTGCATTAATTGAGTAAACACAAAATTTTGTACTTTCGTGTTGGATTGCAAAATTTGTCATTTTTGGATACGTATTGTAATTCTTCTAATAATTCAATCCCCCTATCAAAATTCAATCACCGCCAAATTTGGAGACAAAATTCAATCTACTCTTCTAATAAATTTGATCACTCTCTAAAATCATTAAGATAATGAAGAAATAATGGATTATTTGCATGATTTTGAACCATTTTGTCAACTTCCTGTTCTGAAAAATGTATTCACTCTGATTTTATAATAATAAAATTCACTTCCTGTCATTGAATTGTCAGAGGGATTACTGGAATCTTTTTACTACATGTATGTTGACATTTTAAAACGTACGAGGCGTTTAAATGGTCCATGCATTACATTTGGACATACAATTACATGTACCGTAATTCCTCTAATTCGCTCACCAATTTGTCCTACCAGTATGTGAATTGACTATTCATCCAACTGATGTAATAAATACTGATACAATATACATGTTTATATATTCAGTGATAGCCTAGCTATCTATATCCTTACATTTTGGATATTCAGGGTACACAATTGTTGGAATATTGGAGGGGGTGGGGATGACCCTATTTGCCATTAACCCCCCCCCCCCCCCACACACACACACACGCAAAAACGTATTCGCTAATCTGGATATTAGCTTGATTCATACATGTATATTCAAATAATGATAAATATGTCCATAGATATAATGTTATTTACGTGTATGCATGACATGTAAAAGAATGCATATTTAATGAAGGGTTCTCGTCAGGACTTAACATGCAACTTTACAAAGTGAGAAATTATTTACCGGTACATGTAACATAGCTTGCTATGGCAATCTTGCTATGCTTGAATGAATTGAAGATTCAGAGAAGACAGGATTTATCTGACCCTGGTCATACATGTCATATTCATGCTAAATTTAACTCTTTAATTTGGGCGTAATCTCTGCCTTTTATTTAGTGACTGTCAATGGAAGACAGCATATCGGTTGATATTTACCCTAAGGGCAGAGGGTGAGGAATTTGTGCTCATGGTGTTATCATTAACACATCTGGAAACTACATATGCATGGTTTGGGAAATGACCATGACCCATACCTGTACGGTACCCGATAATATACCTCTATCCTCATGATCATGGGAAATGTCTCCGGACTTGAATAGTCTGAATCAATTACTCTCTGCCAATTACATGTATGTTAACCCTATTATTTCGCCAATAATTTTTAACTGGAGTTAAGAAAGAAATCCCAGGGGTTTTATTAGCAGGCAGCAGGTGGGGAAATTTTGACACCTACCTCCAGCAAAAATGCTGCCCACTTTGCAAAGGTTTCTGTAGAACTAGAAATACCAGCCTACTTTAGTGATTTGGCCCCGTACATGTACTTGAAAAGGTTATTAAACTTCTGAAATCCGGGTTTGATATTTATATGGAAAATATATATAGGCACTTTATTTGAATAGCTGATGTTACAAGCTCAATTTTGATGTACATGTATGATATATACAAACATGTATGTCCAAATGTAATGCTTGTACCATTTAAATGCCCCATATGTTTAAAAGGTAAAAAAAAGTATGGCTTCACCTTAATACAGGGTTCCCGCGGTCATGGAAAATCCTGGAAAGTCATGGAATATAAAAATTGATTTTCCAGGCCTTGAAAGTCATGGAATTTTGTGTCTGGTCATTGAATTTTGTGAGAGCTAGGTCATAGAAAATGTAACTGAAACTTGAAAATGTCAGCCAGGTCGATATTTCTCTTGATTTTTTTTTACCGAAAAGGTAACTTTCCTGGACCAGCGAATGTTCTATTTGTCAAATGTCACGTGTGGCCTACGAATGCGATCAAGTGTGCATCAGGGGAGGTAGCTATGGTCTTGGAATTCTCTTAAACTCCCATGGTGTATAAATTGGGAGGAAATGGCTGTTCTCAAATCGCAAAAAGAAATGCCATGAAAATGCTCTTCTCAGTCATCATGGCCGTGCAATGCAAATTATCGTCAATGGATCAAACGTGGTAAAGTTTGCAGAAAAACACTTTGCAATAAATCTGTTTGATCAGTATTGCCAATCAAATATATATGCTTAATATTTTCTTTCTTAAAATTAAATTTTGTGATCCTCAAAATTTGTAGAAGACATTAAAAACAAATAAATTATTCCTTTTAGCTGATACATTCTTATTCACTTCGGAGCATTGCAGTGATGCATTCACAACAAGGGGGGTACACGTGATGTCAACTCATTTATATACGTTTATATATATTGGGGATTTGATTTTCTCGATTTCCCTATTATACATAGATAATTTGTGAAAGGTCATGGAAAAGTCATGGAATTTTTTCATAAAAGGTCATGAAAAGTCATGGAATTCAATCTGAATTTCTGTGAATGAACCCTGTAATAGTCAAAGAGCTATTCAGATATTGGAAAGAAAGAGATACATGTGAACGTCATTGTTCATGAAAAGAAACTAATTATTGATTATCTGAACATATTTCTGTCTCTTCCAGGTGTACAGCTGGCCTGATATAGACAGAAGAGTGAGTGATGCCACTCCCACAGCATGGCGAGTGCCAGGGTAAGTGAATGTATTACTCCCACTGCTTGGAGAGTGTTTGAAGTCAGGTTTATATATAATGTACGGACACTCTGTGGATTGGATCAGTGTTCATCATCTGATATCAGCATGATCTCCAGTCCATGTAGGGTTTCTAAACAACTTTTGATTGGTCAGCTCAATCAATTTCAAATCCACCAAATGGGACTTTTTAAACAGAAGAACGATTGTAGGTTATGAAGCTATGGTGTAACTGAACAAAAAGATGACTAGTTAAATTTTTGCCTTGGATGACAATTACATGCTTCCTCGAACGTACCATACCAATCCAAAAATATATTTTGGGTTTGTGCTTCGGTAAGCATCGATGTACCGATCAAACCCCAACACAGCATGCCTGCCTACACTTGTTGGATAGAAAACACGGAACATCAGAGCTAGGATTATTAACCCTTTCACCGATTATTTCCCCTGACAAAAGTGACCAGCTGACGATCAATTCCCTGAGAACTGTTAAAATTTGTATATGTTGACGTCTTTGGAATGTTAGAAAACATGTTTGCGTCTGAGATTTGTAGAAAAACATAGGGACCCCGTCTCCACAATGAATACTCCGGTGTTATTTGCTCCAGTTTTATAGCAAAATAAATAAAATAGCATACAAAATTAGGTTTTACTTCAAGAGAATGCGCTTTCCCCGGCTTTCTCGACTTCAAAACGTCAAAATTCAACGGAGAAATCGTCTTTTTTCGATCGCATTTGACAGTGTTTATCTCGAGTTGTACTCGGCCATTTGCAATGTTTGACCTCGCTTTCTGTACATGACATAACCTGGGACGGATGGCGAAAATAAAACGGAGGATACGATTGGATTGAAAATGATGTAATTCCGTTTTTCCAGCCACTGTCTACGTGCCTCTTATCTTTTGGCGGATGGAGGTCACGTGGGCGAAATTACGCATACCGATTGGCTCGTCGTCCGCCGGCGGCAACCATCTTGGGGCGAAACAGAAAGTTGGTTGTCAAACTTTGTGGATCAAGACTCGTAAAAATATGGAAATAAACTTTGACGGTCGTTGTTGGCAGTTTTAATCGTCTGGGGAATATTCACCACGCTTTACCAGTCGTGTAACATCAAAAATACAGGAGTTAGGGTGAGGTTTTCAATGATTTTTTTCATTTCTGCGGCTTGCTGCCGAGAGGCCCGTCACACGGTATGTGGAAAAAAATGCATTTTTTGCTCCGATTTTTTTCGTTCAACATCTAATTTTGCTTTATTTCTTTTGGGGAACAAACAAACAATTTCGAGAATCAAATTGATCAAGGTTTTGACTTTCCAGAAGTATACAGTGTTTGATAGGTTTCCGTTAAAACGAATTCTTAAAAATAAAAATGCTGTACCCATCGTGATGGCCAACAGGTTTAAAGCTAACCCGGTCTACCGGGTATGGTCGTATGGGTACGCACTATCCCTGACCCTGTACACCGGGTTTAATCGGTGAAAGGGTTAAACTGACAGATAGCCGATTGGCAGCCGTTGAACCTTTGGTCACTAGACGAATGAGTAAAAGAAGGTTCTCAGCTATAAATCTGTCAGCTTGGCAAAGAAGAATGAGCTATAAACAAATTTCCACTGTCTACCGCCAAAGAATTCCCATCTTACCAAATTATTTAGTTTATTATTTTAAAAACATCACAATCAGGATTTATTGAATGTTTTTTTTCAGTAAACGAATAGTAACAAGGAGTGACAACAGAGATTAGCCTAGTTGTACGCTATGCTGTGCAGTACATGTGCATAGGTGGGAAAATGCTCTCTTAGTGCTGTTTCACATTACTTTCTGCGACAGAATTTCAGTACAAGGGCTGCAATTAGCATATTTAGAACAATTAATTGAAACCCGTCGCTTGCATTCAGCGTTCCAATGTGAAGCCATACGCAAACTTTATTTATCGAAAATACACAAAAACATAACCATCAAGAATATAGCCTTATTGGCAGCGAAAATTGTGTAATTTATTGATCATAGTTTCTAGTTTCTTTGTTACAGATATGAGGTTATTATTGGATGAGGGAAGGTTTATATTGTCAGATATAATATAAGCCCTCTTGGTGCTGAGAGCATGTTAATGATATTTCAATTGCATTAGTATCAATGAAGCGAAGATGGTAGTTATTCAGCTGACATGTGCTTTTCGGAGTTTGGCATATCACTACAGTTTCATGCCCCAGTGATCCCACATGCTTGTTGTTTGGAGCGCTTTATATACTACTGCTAACAGTTTGCCTATATATGCTTACTATATGGGGAACTGCTCTGGTACGCAATTTGTGTCAAAAGACATGTCATGTCCAACATCTTCAACGTTCAACTTCTTATATCCAGTGTGTGCTTTATTGAACAGATGAAAGCTATTCATTTCTACGATTTGCCATTTTCAGACAGGGGCGGAGAATTACCTCCATCATTAGTCTCTCATCAAACCTGTTTGTGCTCTCAGCTGAGGTACCATTTGAATCTCATTGCCAAGCTGCTGTTAGTGATAGCTTCATTCTCCCAGGTAATTCCTTCAGCTTTCAGTCCATGTTAATGTATATCTTAATGTATTATACGTTTTATTTCATTTGATATTTTTGGTGAATATATCGACACTGTTACATTTATGGTGTAGCAATGTAATACATGTACATGTAGTATGTTTATGTTTATGTCCATTTATTTTTAGGATGAGACTTTCTTGGTACATGTATAGAACCCGCACCCTCAGTGTTTGACACCAAATTGCTGACAGTAAATTAATGCCAGTGCTCTAAATCATTCTGTCACACTAGCTTCACAGACAAGGAAGTTTAGAGATAAGAGTCTTAGATTGTGCACATTCACCTACCCTCTGATAGACTGAGGTGGCCGAGAGGGTCTAGATCTGCTTGTATCTCAAGATGATTATACAAGTAGCCAGGCATTGTAAAATCATACCGCATATATGCAGCTGATGATGGGTCAGAAGCCTATTGAAAATGACCGACCTTGACATATTTTATCAGGTTCAAATTCTGGTCCAAAACTAAAAGCTAGGGTCTCCAAAGTCATATTTTGTATGCAACTGGTGATTGACTAGAAGCCTATCCCAAGTTGACTGACCTTGACCTATTTTTTCAAGGTCATATATTGTTTATTATGATATAACATGAAGAAATATAGCTAGATCTTCTAAATTAATACATGTAACACCTGGCAATGCAGAAAAGAGGTGAAAGTCAACTCTCTCGTGGAACCCAGGGTAGACAATGTGGATGTCGGCAAAAGCCTGATCTCTTTCGATCTGTTTAATCTCTTCAGAAGCTGCCATATAATAAAAGTGTCCAGACCTCCCTTATATCCATGCTAAAAAACTGGTAGGAAACATGCCAAATTGATTCAGAACTAGTTTCATTACAATCCTCGGCATGTTGGTAACAGCAGTTGTGACGGCACTATTGTGATCCCTTCTGACGTTTTGAGAAAAAAAACATATGGGCCAAATCAATTTTATTTTTTGTTTCATGGGCAGATTTCATATTTTTCAAGGCTAAATTAAGGCGATACTATTTGGACATTGTGGACAGGTCCAGAGGAGTGGAAACTTCTCTACCCACGGAAAGAAAGGGGTGAACTTCAAATGTACTGTTTTATATTTATTACCCCTCGGCCATTTTGGCCTCGGGGGGTATTGTCGTCATTATATCTGTCCGTCCATTACCACATTTTTTACAGTTACACCCCTTTCAGGTGCAATAGTATCTGCTTTTGTCATATATGCTTGAATATAACCAGTTATACCTATCAACTGTGTTTGGTACAGCTAGCAAATGATGATGAATTTTTTTTATCTATTTGTATTCTAAATGCCTACAAAAAAAATAGTCGTCTCAGCCCATATTTTATGAAGTTACGGTAAATCCCCTAAAATGATCCAATCACAGGAAGCTCACCTTTCAGCTCTGTTATTCAAACACAGAGAAAAAGCAACATTCCCATTCTTCATTCAAATTGAAGAAAGGTCATAAAATATGACACTTTGTAGCTGGTGCCATGAGGAATATTGCCAGATATAAGCCATTTATGCAGCTCTTCCGGTGATCGAATTATTAGGGGAATTATTGTATGCCCCTTTTCAAATTTTATAATCTCTGATTTTGTGATACATGTATATATATAGTTGAGTGTACAAGTTATATCTACAGATCCGTGTTCGGTACACACACTAAATTTTGGAAACTTATTTATCTAGTAGCATTCTAGAAGCGTACAAAAAAATTCATCATCTCAGCTCTTAGTTAATGGAGTTATTTGCCTTTCCGGGTGTAATAATCTTGGATATGCTTGAATGTATTAACCAGTTATATCTGAAGAACTGTGTTCGGTACAGCTACCAAATTATTTATCTACTTGTATTGTAGAAGCCTACAAAAAAAAATTCGCTTCAGCTTTTATTTTACAGAATTATGCCCCTTTTGTGATATTTGAATGTAGCTAGCTGTTAAATCTGCAGAACAATGATATGCTGTAAAAAGGACAATTCTGAATGATTGGTAAATATAGCTGTAATGTGTTGCACAGTCTCAGCCTATTTCTCAATTGCTCGGGGGAAGCCGAGGGGTTTTGTGAGTCTCACCCTCATGTTTTTATTAGCGCCTCCAATCCGCCCATGAAACAGAAAATAGAGTTGGTGTAGCCTTATGTAAATACAGAACATGAATTCCACCATGACGGAATCGCCGTTGGGAAGATTTTTTTTTATTCAAAGCCATGTACTCGGAAGTTCCGTGGTCATACCCATGTAGTTTTATTTTTAGTTTGCTATTCTATATGACATCTGTTTACAGATCCATGAAAAATCTACAGATGATCCAGCATTTTCAGTAAATCATGCCTCGAAATGTTCGTGCGGAATCACCTGAAACGGACAGGACTCTTGACTAGTGTTGCTTGTCTATTTTTTTGCTGCTCCGCTTCAATCTGATTACTCTAATATGACATCTCTGACTAACATACAGTACCCAAGGATGATAAGATTTTTTTTCTCATGAGAAAAACGCGACTGGATCATCACAGGGGTTAAATCTAGTCCATGACGGAATCACCAAAAAATCGTGATGGAATCACGAGTGCACTTTTTAAATCTTCTCGGTGAGAGCTTTATTAATTACACATTTTCTTCAAAAAAAATATTCCTAGGGTGAATTTATCACTTCTACTTAGAAAATTAAAACTCTGAACTCTTATTTTTACCAAGGTATACAGTTCCCATCACATGCATATCTTTTCTGCAGATTTTTCAAAATAGTATAGTTTTCAGTAATATGCAACTTTTCTTCCTTGACAATTTCGAATTTTCTGAGTTCTTCGGGTTCGTAAATTGCGGGAAATATATTTCTCTATTAAAACACATCTTCTCTGTTATTGACATGTCTCCGGAGATCATAGGAAGCGAACAGAACAAACAGCATGCTAATATATGGTGTACGAAAGAATGTGGAGTTAATTTTATGCAAAAAAAGAGCTGTTTTTAGCGATGTTCGCTTTTTCATGGAATGTTCGCTTTTTCATCTTCAAATAACATTTGAAGCTTGATACCATGCATGCCACTAATTAAATATCGGTCAACACTATATCCCAGTTGTCATTTACATGTACATTGTAATATTAAATTACATGAAGACAAGCTACTAAGGATTATATGTCACAGTTTCAGGTGTTGAGCCGGTGAATTCAGATCTGGTGCTGCCATCTCAGAATGACAATTATATTATCAAAGCAAGAAAGGAGACGGCCCAGTCATACACCGAGGGTTTATTCCACCTTCAGAAGAATCCAGAGGTATGATTTTTAGGGTTCCCGTAAAGCCCAACTCTATTGCATTTGGCCTGGGTACATTTCGATGATATTTGTGGTTTCCATGTCAACATAGCAGAACATATCCTTGTAACAGCATAAATGCTCTTGAAACCAAACCATTGCAACTAGAGAGTTAAAACTTGGTATTCAGCGTTCTTGGTTGGAAAAGCACAAGCCTATTGAAATTGGGTACATTACGATATTTTTCATGGTTTCCATGGCAGCATAATGGAAAATGTCCATATTGTACTATAAAATCAGATTTACTACAGATTCTTTTCCAATTTGGTATGTACTTAATACCTTGCTGCAAGTTGTCACTTTGGATTGCATTTTGTTCACATGCACCCATACCTGTACATGTAGGTGGCGCCACCTTGAAATTTTGTTACCGGACAATGAAATCAGAATGGCTCAGCCAACTCTTTTCAAATATGGCTTTATAGGTGAAGGTCATCATGACTTTTAAACTTTTAATTCTTTTCTTACCACCCCCCCCCCCCCCCCCACCTCACAGTGGTGGCATTATAAAATTTATTACTCAAAACAATATTCGAGGCATATACTGCAAGATTCCTGTATGCCCATGCTCTGTATCTCATCATGATCTTCTCATATAATGTTCAAATCCATAGCTACAAATTCCTGGTTAGATCAGACTTCAGGAAGAGACTTCTACTCAAAAGATGACTCTTACGATACTGTTGACTTGGATAATTATTTAGATCATTTATGGTCCTAATTACTTCCATAATATTTGTTTGATTGACAGCTGTCAGAGAATGTCACCGCTCAGTTGCTGGTGGTGGAGCTGGACCACAGGACAGAGGAGATACAGTTGGTGACCAGAATAGAAGAGAAGGTCCTAATGTCACCTGATCTGATGACCTACCTCGTAAGTATGCTCCTGCATGTTCATTGGCTGGGCTATGTTGTGTCTTCACATTATTCCAATGAATTAAAATGCTTAATAGCAAGTCCTTGAAACTCCTGGAAAAAGCACATTTTTTTAGTCTGAAAAATGACAATTATCAACACGAATAACTCATGAATAACTAAAGGAGCTTCTTGAAATTGGGACATGGTGGGAACTGACATAAGGCATTCCAAACAGAGTGGCATGGCGCACCGAGTCGGAACTTCTAGGAACTCCATGGCATACTTTTTGAATTCGGCAGACAAAGGATGGCTTATGCCATACCATGCAATGGCATTGAGGGAATGGCATGTGCCATTTCGATTGGAGCTCCTCTCCATCCAGATCAGAACACCAAATTGGGCACGGTTTATCCCATTTGGATAAGGGAGCTTCTTGAAATTGGGGCATGCTAGGAACTGGCATAAGGCATTCCAAACAGAGAGGCATGGTGCGCCGTGTTGGAACTCATAGGAACTCCATGGCATACATCCTAGAACTCGGCAAACAAAGGATGGCTTATGCCATGAGGGGAATGACATATGCCATCAGGGGTTATTCTAGCCCAAAATTGTTCATAAACTCAATTTCAAAATTTTGAAAACTCAATTTTTTTTCGCGCCTACGGTGCGCAAAGAAATCTACAATACTCAATATTTTTGCCTTTTTCATCAAAAAAATGATGAAACTCAATTTTTCCAACTTTTTCATCGCACCAATTACAGAACTGAGGTTAGTCATATGTTTGATCATATGTTTACGAAACTTCTTCAGAAACCATAGGTTGTTTAGCATGACCTCATGCTAATTAAAACATACATGCTAGATGCTATAATTATTAATTATTGAAGCTAAATTTTTTACCATTAACAGAGAAGACTGTGATCGAATATACAACCTGGCAACATTCCTATTGTACAGATTTATACACTCTGAAATCTCTCATAAATATCGCCAGAAAAAAATATTTATGAAATAATTATTCTTTAAAGAGACATTTTAAGTTTGCTTTATTTTAATTGAAACATTATGTAAATAATTATGGTAGACAGTAAAACTCAAATGCACACACATTGTGTAAACAGAAATCAAGGGGAAAAAAAATCTTACTTGTGATCAATATTAAAGATAACTGCAGAATTTATTACCCGAATTTTCAACATCAGGAGTCCCCTCTTATTGAAATCTTCTTTATTTCTTTTACACTGATTGAAGATATGGATTCTCTGTCCACGGCGACGAATTTTGTATGTCCGTCGTCCTCAAGCTACGAGTATAATATTGGTCGACAGTCTGTGTTGTTGTTGTTGTCGGGAGTGAAGACGTGAAGCGCTCGACCACTTCGCTCAAAAGCGTTTCATCAGATAAATGGATGGTTAAATGAATTGGTTGATGAGTAAACAACTGATCCATAAACTGAAACCACGATGGCTTTGGTACGCGACCGTCAAAAGTGCCGGAGTTAAAAATTTACTGCCACGTGCTTGACACGGGGGAATCCTCGCTAGAAAAGGACTGTGCCTCGTTTTGAACTACGACTTTCCCCAAGAATGTGAACCAAGATGGCGGCTCTTCAGTCGCCTTCGCGCTGATTCGCGCTGTGAAGGTTCATTCGTTTTACTTAGATTTGCTTACTTATTTCTTTTACGAACAATAACTACTGATAATTAAAATACATGCGGCATTATTTATTTCCAAAATATTGATGCGGGCGGGTCATGCGAAACAACCTATCAACTGACAACTGGTATGTTGTGGGAAAACTCAAATTTTTTTTCGTGCGCTTTGCGCACAAACGGCAAAAATTGCAAAACTCAATTTTTTTAATCAAAACTCAATTTGAAATTTTTCTGCAAAACTCAATATATATTGTTTTTCATCGTGGTAACCACGATGAAAAAACGGCTAGAAAAACCCCTGGCCATTTCAATTTGAAGCTCCTCTCCATCCAGATCAGAACACCAAATTGAGCACAGTTTATCCCATTTGGATAACCGGCATATGCCATTCCTGTCGGGGAACTCCGGTCCTAATTTCAAGTAGCTCTCTAACCAGCATTCCTATCAAGGAAGTCATGCCCTAATTTCAAGAATCTCTAATAGCAGACCAAAATGGTGGGTGATAGGCCACATATCGGACAACAGGTGAAAATGATGACATATCAAATTGTGCTATGTACTGAAACTGGTCATGTTTTAGTGAATGACAGGTGTACTTCCTTTGATCTTCCTTGGCATACAGTGTAAGAAAGAAGCGAACAAAATAGAAATTGACACAATGTTAAACCAATATTTACCTAGTGTTGACCCAATTTTGGTCCTGTCATTGCCTAATTTTCTTGTTCATTGAGCCGTCTGAATGCTTTGAACAATTTATTCGGAAAGATACATTTGAAAATATAGTCATTCCAAACCACTGAAACATTCTGAAAACTTCACGTTATAAATCATCCTAAAAGCAGGCGAAGATTTGGCCAATATTGAGGCGTCAACATCATGTTGATATACATGTATAAAGGGCCAGCCAATACTGTATAGTCATCACTGCAGTATATACAGGGCTTGAAAAACCCTTGAAAATGAAAATGGCTTTTTCCGGGCCTCGAAAATCAGCATTTTCGCCCAAAGGGCCTCAAACATGTCAAAATTCACTAGAGGTGAAAATCAGTCTGACTGATTTGTGAAAGAACTAATATCTTGCTTGTGTCAAAAAGTTACTAACAAAATTATCCCGATTCAGGATAGATATATCAACATTTATATTCTATGATCTGGTGCATGCCCATGGAACTATTATGAGCTTCTTGAAATTGGGACATGCTAGGAACTGACATAAGTCATTCCAAACAGAGAGGCATGGTGCACCGAGTTGGAACTCTATTCTATGATCTGGTGCATGCCCATGGAACTATTATGATTGAAAATAGGCCTGGAAAATGAGAATTTAAGGCCTCGAAAAGGCCTGAAAATTTGAATGCGTTTAAGTGTACGGACGCTCTCACTTCGTTCTTGTACTGTAGCATGGTGGAAAGCGGTTCAGATAAGGACATTGAATACATATAGTATCACACTGGGAATACCGGTTCTCATTAGACCCCTGAAGTTGAGCAATGTTGAGCTCGGTCAATACTTGGATGGGTGACCGGGTGCTGTACTGGCCGGGCTGTCCAGGATAATAGGAACTGTGGACACTCTCGTGTTCTGGCACATGTAGGCAGTGTCGTGATATGACTGAAACAATGTTGAAAACGACGTTAAATTCTACTCACTCACCCTTGAATACATGTTCATATATAATAATGCAAAGGACATAAGAGATATTTTCCTTTGATTGTATATTGTGTGTAATTGTGTTCCATGTATATAATAGATTTTCTTGTTTTATTATTTCCTCCCTACAGCCACAGCATCAGCACGTTGTTGTTGGCAGTAACACACAGAATATAATACATCTGTACCGATTGGTAGAGGGGAAGATGTTCTTGGAAAAACAAATTGTGAGTATGAATTATAACTGATGATATACATGTACTTCGGTCTTCCTGCTCGACGGGTAGTTTTAGATATTTCAATTTTTTTTCAAAATCCTGATTAGTTAGGGATCTCAATCCTCTACCATGCATAATCAAGTTGAGTTATATTCTGTATGCGTCGCTGAATCCACACACATGACATATTGTGCCAGTTGAAAATCTGGCAGATTAGAACCAGACAGTTGGAAGAACTGGGGGAAGAAATGGGTCATGCATTCATAACTAGAATATGATTGGTCCTACATGTACTTGGCCAAGGTGATAGCTAGGGCATAGCAAAATCGTCATGACCCACCATGCAAAGTGTGTCTGAAAGTAGTAGGTGGGTAGTGGGATGGGGAGGGGGATACTTTAATAGCCATCTGAGATGGGGAGGAGGCCGACACCATTTTGGCTCACAAGGCTCTGTGGACCCTGGTGCTGACTGTCATGACTGTGGGCAATACAATTGAAATTACCAAACATTGCAGAGTGTACATGTAGGGTAGCAAATTTAATTTCTCTGTCTGCTTCCCTCCACCTTTCCCCCCTTCCTTTCCAAAAATGGACATGTGCGCTTTGTTTTCACCCAGCATGTTGTTTCTGTCCAGTACATGTAGTAAGTTGTTCAGTTCTTATCTTCCAGATGCTGGAAACTTCAGCTCGTCCAAAAGGATTGTGCTGTGTTCCAAGCGTATATCAGAAAGGCGGGAGCAGCAATTTCTTCATGTTAGAGGGCAAGCCATTGAACTCTGACCCCACGTTTGTTCCGAGTACCACACAAACCCAGTATGAGCTATGTCTGAAATGTATTGCTGCACCAGGTTAGTTGTGTACATGTACAAATCATAAACATCACTGTTTTCTCTTCATCGCGAACACACCATGCTCTAATAACAGATGGCCTGTACCAAATCATCGCACATTCACAAGACGAGCTGACCGTCATGTAAACCGCAAAATATGAAGCGGCTTTGTGATGTGATGCATTCCCTTCGGATTGGCTGAGATGCCAAGTGATGCACACGGGCAGTCTGACATTGTACATGACCCCTATGACCTCTGCTTTGAACAGTGCTAAGCGAACCATTTGATTGGCTGACAAGACTGAAGTAAGCAATGTCATCGAAGGATTATTCCATTCGGCAAAGCCGTTTACCAGGGCTCCAATGGGAGAAGAGAAAGGAGGGAAGGGCCTGGTTAGCGAGAGTGTGTTTTCTGTGAGACGAGATTTCTTCATACCTCTTACCAAAACTCGAAATTCAGAATCAATGATGCATTCAGGCATGGGAATTTTCCTTCAGTAGGCTGATTTCAGACTTTTTCATCAAAATTTTGAAAAATAAGAAGTTGTCGGTTCTGTCTGAAAATGCCCAAAAATTTCAGAATTTTTCAGTGGTAACAATTCCCATGCCTGAGCATTAATAACTATCTGATTCAGGTAAATGTGTTAGAGAAATATGTATGCTGCAACTTTCTGAAATTTACCTGTACACATATCCGGGCCATATCCAGAGCCATTTTGATACCTGTCATGCCTGTTAAGGGATATGGGCGCCCAAACTTTACAGCCAATTATAATGCTTTTTACATACAAATGTGCCCAAATACATACAAATGCGCCCAAAATAGGCAAGAAAGGGTGTCCCCAAATAAACTCTGGATATTGTCCTGCATATATGTATGGCAAGTCTTCTAATTATTCAATCAGGGAATGTGGAATTTTTCAACATAAAACTCGGGTGGGGGGGGGGGTGATCTAATGTTTTTGTGTCCACAAAACTGGGGGTGTGATTGAATTCTAATAGCAATACTCAATTATTAGAGGATTTCCTGGAGGCAATTTTATGTCTAAAAAAGACACAACCCTTCTCTTCACAACCCTTCTCTTTAATTTCCAATATGGTTTCCGACCTGCCCATGCTCATGAAAAGAAGATCAAAAGAATATGAATGATGGATGTCTGATTTTTAATTGTTCAACCATCAGTTATAGCTTTCATTCAAATATTTCTTGAAAAAAATAAAATGGATTGAGTAAAAGTTGCAAGTTATTTGCGCTGAAAACTAAGTACTCACTTTAATCAATATTGCATTTCCAGGTTCATGCAGGAAATTGCATTTCCAGGTTAACGCAGGAACACCAGTGAAAGAAAAATTAACTTCCACAGATTTCGCCCTGTAGTCTCACGCATGCGCGCACTACCACTTCCTCCACCATCTTCACTCACTCACCAGATAGAGTAGACTTTGTGATCTAGCTCAGTGAAAATCAAGTTATTTCTACGAATCATCAAGTGTTGTATGACCTTACAACGCCTGATTATCTACAAGAAACCAGCTGGGAAGTATTCGTTTTATTATTCAAGCGATTTGGTCTGAAATATGTTCTGCATTTCTTGGGGTTCGGCGAAACCAGAGCTACGATCCACAATCAAAATGTCGTACTTGTTTGCTTTAGGTGTCTCATGTATGGGACAATGCATGTGATGAGTGCAGTGTATGGCCCGATGTTTTATCCAATACCTATCTAATGGGCATGCAGGCTTGTAGAGACAAATGTCCTGGTGCCTCTTGGTTTCGCTAGGCTTAAGAGTTACGTAGTTCAATATCCCCTATCTGTAGGTTAGGAGATAGGTAGACTTTTTAGCAGCTGCGAGGGGATGGGGGGAGGGGGGATATTGAACTACGTAACTCTTAAGCCTAGCGAAACCAAGAGGCACCAGGACATTTGTCTCTACAAGCCTGCATGCCCATTAGATAGGTATTGGATAAAACATCGGGCCATACACTGCACTCATCACATGCATTGTCCCATACATGAGACACCTAAAGCAAACAAGTACGACATTTTGATTGTGGATCGTAGCTCTGGTTTCGCCGAACCCCAAGAAATGCAGAACATATTTCAGACCAAATCGCTTGAATAATAAAACGAATACTTCCCAGCTGGTTTCTTGTAGATAATCAGGCGTTGTAAGGTCATACAACACTTGATGATTCGTAGAAATAACTTGATTTTCACTGAGCTAGATCACAAAGTCTACTCTATCTGGTGAGTGAGTGAAGATGGAGGAGGAAGGGGTAGTGCGCGCATGCGTGAGACTACAGGGCGAAATCTGTGGAGTCTATGCTGTTAAATAAAATGAACAAACGCTTGCTCTCGGCAAAAGATTCTTGCCTTGTATTTCAGACCATCCTGCTTGTGGCATTTTATGCAATAAGTGATTAAGGGGAGGTAAGCTTTCAGCGCAAATAACTTGAACATTTTACAAGTAAATTGCATGTTTTTAAGTTAAAATTTACCTCACCTTGAGTGATGCCCACCCAGGTGCCCCTCTGGGAAACATCTCTACCCAGGTGAAGCTTAGATGGAGGAGGAAGTGGTTATACGCGCATGCGCGAGACTACTGGGAGAGATCTGTGGGAGTTAATTTTTCCTTCACTGGTGTTCCTGCGTGAACTTGGAAATGCAATATTAAGTGATTTATGTGAGGTAAGTTTTAGATTAATAACATGAAATTCACTTATAAAATTCTCCGATTTTCAGTGTCATTTCTAGAGTTTATATTATCAAGTTAGTAGGAAACTTTTCTGCACACTTTCTATTCATGTTTGTTTCAGATGTGCTACATGTCACCAAAGGGTCTTTAGTCAACACAGCGATGCCATTACCTCCCTTGCTCGTGAACGAATTCTGCACAGTTTCTAGATCTGACTTTGACTCTCACTCGCTATCCTCAGGAAGTAGTGGCAGTGCCCAAAACTCGCCCAGAAACATAAGAATGGAAACCAGTTCCTCGCAAGACACGAGTTTCAATTCTCAGAGCAGTATGGAGTCGCCACCTCCTTTACTGCCTCCGAAAATCAATCAAAACAGAACACTAGTTCATGACCTTGACTCGGATGCGGCAGACAAGGGCAGACAGTTGGAGGTAGAGACTGTAAGCTTCAGGGAGCAGAAACCATTCTTCAGACAACCCGAGCCCGCTGATTTTGAGAGACCTGCAGTCTTTGCTGAACAAGCTCTCCATACAAAAATCAAAAAACCTGATGGTGCTCAGTCAATTAAGGGAGATAACTCTATGACCAATGCGTCCGCAGTAAATCCCCCATCAGGGGTACTTGCACGAGGAAGGAAAAAAGAATTGGAAGGGGCCTACGATGCAAATTCCACTGATCTGACAGAGGAGCAGTTTCTCGAGCAGCAGTTGAAAGTTCAGGTATTGACCTAGTTCAATATAAATCCGCTTCAGTATGCTTTTTGCATGATATCCGATGAAATGGCAAGGGTCAGACCATTCACTATCATAAAAAAAAACGTGGTCAACCATTTTTTCTAAATAGCACCACAGACAGTGACCATATTTGAAGAAAAAAAAATGATCTCTAGTCCATGAATTTCAGTGGTTGACAAACCATGATTAACCATGGATTGCCAAAACCGTACACACCATAACATAAAAAAAATTCATATTTCACATTGTGCCAGCCCCGTGGGGCTCCCCTGGATTGACCTGGTGCGTCATCATGCACACCCCAAGTCATAGTAAGAATATAAGTGCCTCGGATCCTCAGACAGCTTATAAGAGTTGACTCTATTTCTGGGACCCGGGTGTTAAAAAAAAGGGTTCCCAGGTGTGAAAAGGAATAGGAACCTACCCATGGGGTCTCGGGTGTTAAAAGGAATAGGGCCATTTCCGGGTGTAAAAATGAATAGGAGTCGAACGTTGTGATATAAATGAAATACTAAGTGTTGAAAGCGACATTAAATCATATTCACTCAACTGACTTTTTAATGCACAAAATTTAACCTAACATGTTCGTATCTATTTCCATGTTATTTATTACAATGAATTTAGTCTCATTCGAATAAAACTTTGCATATTAGTTTTCTGTTATTCGGTAGTGAGCTTATCAAGTACATGAAATATTGTTCATGTTATTATATGTTCTTACTTCAAATGTATTAGAACCTCTGTCTGACAAACCCACTCATTAAAGGAAATGCCACAATCAGAGTATGAAAGATTTGCTATTTTTGGTTCTTCACTACACCACACTTTTTCCATGCTTAAAACTCTTCTACCTGATCTACCATTTCTTTTCTGGACAGATTTTAAATTCATTTCAAGGAAGGTAACAGGGTTCGCACGGCTCCTGGAAACTCCTTAAAACTCCTAAAATTTAATTCTAGTGTTGGAAAGTCCTGGAATGTCCTAAAAAATAAAGTGATAGTCCTGGAAACTCCTTAATTTTAATCAAATCACACGAATCGAACGTTTTTGCCTGGTCAAATGTTATGATATACGTTGAAACTCCGTAAACTGTAATCAAATCAATCGAAACTATCATTGTTCATGTTGGGTGACCGGTCGTCGAACATTCATTGTCGTGACAGGTGCGCGACTTGCCGTAAAGGGAAACTGAATAAAGGGAGACTACTCACTGAGTTCGTTTGCGACATCAATGGTTAAGAGTTGTACTCGCCGTAAAGTGGTCTTCAATCACTTTTGCTAGAATTCCCGCTCAGAATTTGTTTACCGTCAATGTTGACACGCTTCGGTGAACTTTTGAACCTTGACTATGCCCCCTGGAAAATGTGTCTTCAACGAGCGCTGGCTCAGTCAACCAAATTACACCGCCTGGTTGGAACGGGGTGCAGATAAGTCCAACGCGAGGTGTAAAGTTTGTCAAAAAACGTAGTTTCAAAACCATGCTTGAATAACCCGTGAAAAAGTCCTGGAAACTCCTGGAATTGCAATAAAATTATACCTGGAAATTTGAAATTATTGACCTGGAAAACTCCTGGAATTTTGTTTTAGTGTAAGTGTATGAACCCTGAGGTAATTTTGGAGAGTTGTCTCCCCTCGATGAATCAATAGTGTGCTAATCTGTTCACCAGTTGCTTAATCATACACATTAGGCAACGATTTCATGTAAAAGCTAGAACTCTCCATTGCTCTATGCTTTGATCATGATTGCCTGAGAACCATATTTTTTAATACTAATGCCATTTAAGTAGTTAGGCAACATTTCATATCCAATTATTTTTAAGATGACACTTTCTTGGTAAAAGCAACATCTGAGTTTAGATTACATTCACTCACTACCCTTCTGATAAATATAACAATGGCACAGATCCTAAAGCTGTTTATATACATGTATATACTAATGTCATTTAGATATCTAGACTCCGGTCTCTCCCCCTCATTTACGAAAGCTGAGATGGGCAAGTGGTTAAGAGCATGCAGGACTAAGATGCTTTTAAGAGTCATTCTATTGGATATAAAACCATATCATTACTTCAGAAGCTAACAACATGGAATATTTGTATTTCAGCAAGACCAAATTGCACAGCTACAGAGGAAGATTGACACTCTGTCCAGGTACTGTGATAAAACCAAGATTTACATTCATTTTTTCATACTGTAGTGTATCAAGATGACAAAAACCAAGCTAATATGGTGAAAGATTATGAACCATTTTGAACCATCTTCAAATACTCGGTCCAAAAACCTTAATTACCTACAGGTATATTGTATAACTAATGCTGTGTAGGGGTGATTCCAGATCCTAATTGTTCCGTTAATGGATCATTGATCGTATGATGCACGACCAATAGTATCTGTTTGTTTTGTTTATAAGAACATTAATATAGCTTGTTTAAATTTGGTACATGTATGTATTGTGTATACTAGTGGAATTATTCCATAGAATTGATGTTATCATATTAAAACAGCATTTAATATGAGTATGAATCATAGAGATGCCCTCAAATCTGTTTCAGTACTGTGGATCAGACGTCTTGTATCTTCCCAACGAGTTACCAGTGCTCCAAGTCTCCAGGTTAGTTACTACATTCCATGAAATTTGGGGGGTACCAACATTATCCCCCAGAGACATTTTCCCCCGCGACATTTTCCCCACCGACATTTTCCCCCACGACATTTTCTCCAGGCGACATTTTCCCCCAGCGACATTTTCCCCACCCTAATATTACGTGCTGTAATAAAACAATCGCAGTCGCGGTCATTTCCTCACTTTGAATTTTTTTTTACGTTTGTACTGTACGTAGGAGAGTTCTAGGAATTCAAGGGAGATTACTTTTTAGTTAAACATCGGCAGATGTATGCAAACTTAGGCATAATAAATAAGAATAGATTATCAATATCAAACACATCTTTAACGAAATGAACAAGATTGAATTTTCAGGTGTATTTTTTATTAGATATAGTAATAATATGTATATTAGCAGTAAGATGAAGACAATTGGGCGAGTGAAACAATGGTAGGCTAAATTACCATAGGATTACGGATTAATCACTAAGTCAGCTTCACTAAGAGTATAATATAAACAATGCTTCAAAGAAGTTTGAAGTTATTTATGGATTACTTTATTTACGGACTTCGTTATGATCAAGAAGATTATATGCCAATGAATGGAAAGTGATCAAAAATTCCCGCAGCTTGAAAGCGGTAAAAATTTTATATTATATTATTGATCACTTCATCATCACTGCCGATATATTCCAATAGATTACTAGACATTCGAATTTGAATTGAAAATATTTAATTCATAAAGATTTGATACAAAACTGAACATTAAAATAAAACATATTTCATTCATAACCATTTAGTCAAAACTAAACTTTCAAAAAATACGTTATCACAGAAAAAATTATGAGGAAAATTGACGATATTGCGGTCGGTAGGGCTACATAACACCATGCCAAGAAGTAAATAACAGCCAGAAAACAGAACATAAGAGCGTGATATTGATAATCTATTCTTATTTATTTTGCCTGAAAAGAAGGCACGTTTGCATACATCTGCCGATGTTTAACTAAAAAGTAATCTCCCTTGAATTCCTAGAACTCTGCTACGTGCAAACGTAAAACAAATTCAAGGTGAGGAAATGACCGCGACTGCGATTGTTGGCAGATCGTAATTATTACAGCACGTAATATTAGGGTGGGGAAAATGTCGCTGGGGGGAAATGTCGCCTGGGGAAAATGTTGTGGAGGAAAATGTTGGTGGGGAAAATGTTGGTGGGGAAAATGTCGCTGGGGGATAATGTCATGGACTCGAAATTTGGTACAATATGAAATAACATGTCAAAGAACACTTTATACATAGTTGATTGTATTACAAGCTTTCAGAGGCAACTTTCCCCATCAGCAGGTCAAACATGGCAAACCGCAACTACAGAAAAGAACAGCAAATGTTTTATAGCATGTTGTGAGTACAGCCAAGCTGTATCTTCATTGTGAACAAACGATACATAATTCAACCAAGATCACAGTTCACTACATGTAGCGTTAAAAAAAAAAAAAACAATTAGCCCATGTGAACAATAGAGGTGACAATATTTCAAAACAACTATACGAACAAGTCACATTCTTTATACATGCAAAGTAGGGTTAAAACAACATACTTCGTGCCCATGACAAAACAAGTTCAAGAAGAACACAATCAGAAAGACTTGATGTATAACTCTAAATATAAATATTCTGCTCAGTGCTGTGTGTCAATCATCTGGACATAATCCCAATCTCTATGTATGCACCATCTTAGATTCTGAATGGACAGACTTCAAACTGAGATTAAAGGAGTGTTCTTTGTCACGTTATTTCTTACCAGTTTGGTAAAACCGCTTCACACTCGCATCTACTTTGGCACAGGATCTCTATGTACGTAATTTGTGTATTTTCATTCCCAAGTTTCATGTAAATATATTCTAAACCTGGATCAAATTTGCGGAAACAAAATAATTTACATGTTAAATCATGACGGCACACGGTCGATACTTCATGTAGGAACTATTGTCTGGGTCTTTGTGTCGGTGAAAAGACACTTGTCCAGACACATTGTTGTCCCCAGACTTGGCTATTGTATCCCCAGACTTGGCTATTGTATGCATTGTCTCGTGATTCTTACATAAAGTATGAACCCGGCACACAGGCCAGTCCCAATGTTACAACATTACATGGCCAGCATCATTGTACTTTGAACATAACATGTGAGATTATCTTTGATTTTGAAAAGATTTCCTAGAAATTTCCAAATGAAAAGGCATAAATTCCATTGAGATACTCTTCGGAATTTCATTGCTCCAGAACTGCACTGTAGTGGCCTTGCGGTACTCGCAAGTAGCAGATTCCAGCCCGGCCGAGTCATACTTATAAAATTTAACTTATATCTTAATTCCTCGCTTGGTGCTTAGTTGGAAGAGGATAGATCAAGGACTGGTTGTCCCAGTGTCCGGATAATGTGACTGGGTCGTAATGATATGACTGAAATTTTTTTGAAAGCAACGTTAAAACCCTAGTCAATCTGAGAGGAATTGTCTCCGTATATTACTGATAATCAGCTGCGATTGAAATATGAGACAGACAATACCTGGTTATACATGTGTACACTGCAGTATTTATTTTCGTGAACTTTCATTATAACAACATTCTCTACAACAGAATATTCATTATCATGATGAAGTTACAGAAAAAAAAATGCTTAAATATGCTTATTCTCAATTCATTCTAACAGCAAATTCATTATACATATTAACAACAACATTGAACAATGAAATGTATGATCATAAAGAGGGTTGACTAATATAATACTGATCCACAACTTGATACTTGAATGTACAATTCTCTCCATTATGGGCAAGTGGCTCATCCAAAATTTCTGTTATTGAACCCTTCTACAAAAGCCTAGTGTGCCCTGCAGCAGTGTAAATCGTTGGATTAAGGAGGGGTTTAGCTATTGTATAGTAAATGAAGCTGCCTCCTTAGATGGAATCAGCCTCAAAATGTAGACTGGAATAGACTCGGTGAAAGTAACATAATGTTACAACAGGTATAAAATAAAACTCAGTTGACCACAAAAAACTAAACTTGTGTGTTCAAGAAATTGATCTTCAAAAAATTTTGAAGGTCGTGTTGGCAAGTGTATAGTGATGTTTGGTGTATTCAGACTACGTGTGCCATGCCACTTTGCCGAACCGTTAGGCATGTCGAGCCATGACATGATCTCATGGCTGCAGCTGTTCTGGATTCGTGAGCATTGCGATGTCACTCAAATGTCATGCAATGACATCATTTTTCCTTCCACATCGAAGGGTGCAGATTTTAAAATTTCTCTGACAAGAATTTCTTGTATTCATTGTATCCTCACTCTCGTCAGATATAAAAATTATGTCGTTTTACATCAGGGCTTGTATTCCCGTCAGCACTCTCGCATAATAATTTGCGGGAATCCAACAGATTCCCGTAAAATATTAGCGAGCTGTATAGAAGTGATAGCAGTGAATTTCCATGGATTCCCATAGAGTTGGATTGTGAGAATCTATCTGGATTCTCGTAAATTTTGATGAAAAACAAGGCCTGTACATCATGTTGCTGCATCACACTGCTGCGAAAACACAGATGAGGGTGTAAAATT
>JAVTVY010010460.1:0-48786 GCA_036873755.1 Hanleya hanleyi | reverse complement strand
GTAGGAGGCCATGTTGGTGTATAGGTCAGATTCCAACAGACGCTGGAGGCCGTGTTGATGAATAGGTCAGATCCCAGCAGTAGGAGGCCGTGTTGATGTATAGGTCAGATTCCAGCAGACGCTGGAGGTCGTGTAGGCATATAGGACAGATTCCAGCTGTACCAAAATTCGTTGCGTTCAACAAATACCAATGTATTGAAATTATAACTTTCAATATATTGACAATCAAGCAATCATAAGTGCCGAATATCAATGTATGTAATATCAATACATTGAACTTCAATTTCAATATTGTGGTCATTGAGTGACAAACGAGTTTTATATGCAATGATCGTTGGTTCAATGGTTAGTTGTAGAAGTTGGTTCTGGTCGATGTTGACAAAGGAAAATGGAAAATAGTTTCACCCTTAGGTAATATTACAATAATTGGCAATTCAAATGACACATCATGGGAAGATTTGATCATGGCGTTCTTTGACAAGCTTTATTCAAATTAAAAATGCATATAATTGTTAATGAAAGGCTATCGGAGTGCGGTTCCAAATCTGTCGTCCATATACACTGTAGTATTATTACATTTCCTATAAGTTCTCTCGAACCTATATATTCCTACGAAGTAGGCTACAGATCGCAAATTGTCCGGTAATGAGTGAGTCAGTCAGTCCATCCGAATCCTTTCGTCGGCAAAATAAGGAGAACCGTTGACATTAGAACCTTGATTTTTGGTATGAACGTGCATTAGAGCATTGTTGCCAGCAAGTTCTGATCGAATTCTGATCAAAATTTGATTTATAATTAATTTTTTATTATTTATTGATGACTCGAGTGCACTGTCATGCCCATCGGGAACCCTTGGCTGCATGCTTCACTGTGACTTTTAAGCGCCTGGGGCTAACTTCGGCCGCCCAGCACTAAAGCAAAAAAAATGATGCACCCAGCTCTCGAAAATTCAGTAACTTTAATGGTACTTGCCAAAATATGTCGGCATTATACGTTTCCAGGTAGCTCCGCCATGTTTTCCCTAATAGTCCACGCCACGCTTCCCGAACATCTGCCGTAAATTGTTCGAAATATTCGGGAACCCTCGTGATCATGCTGGTCGCTGTTAGCCGATGGTATTGCGGAAGGCTACCGAAATCCCAGAATCTCGCGTCAGGCGAGCTGTATATGCCACGATGCATGAAGGAAGCAAATCATTTGATCGGAGAATGGAGGTTGTTATTTCGTCTGCTGCGAAGTTTTACCGAGCCACGAATATCACTTGACATGTATTTTATAAATCAATGTCATGAAGCGCCAAGCAACTTTGAAAAACTTCTTCTCACAGAAGCGTCAGAGGTCCAATGAAGGTAAATCTTTTGTTGGCTTTCGGTGGTCGTTGTTGTTGTTCTAAAACGTCAGCTTCCAAAAAAATATTTTAATTATATCTATATTAAAAGCACACATGCATGTGTGCGCTCGCTCGTACGTCTTAATCAGTCTATTAGATCTACATGTACTATGAGATATCTATAATATGGCTAGTTTAACAGTACACTTGAATCCAGTATTAAACTGTAGATTCCTGAGTAATCTATTTTTAGCCTAACTGACCATACATTGTAATGTTGACACACATTCCGATGGTATCCGTTTTCACTCATTTGCTGGTCTTGGAATTCCGTTGAGATTGAAGGCATATTATACTGCACGTTTTATATATCCAGCCTATACAACATTGCATCATTTCTTCAGTTCAGTCTGACATTAGTTAAAAAATGTTCTACCTCAAAAAGAAATAAAAAATGACTGGATTTTATGAGAGAAATTACTAAATTTAAACACAACAATGACCCTATTATCTGTTATTCCTATTACTGAAGAAGTCGATAATAAAATCATCGTTGTGTTTTAAATTCAGTAATCTATAACCAGTTGTTTATTTTTTTCGTGTGTACTTTATTGTTCATTGATTATTATTCCTACGAAGTAGGCTACTGATCGCAAATTGTCCGGTAATGAGTGAGTGAGTCAGTCAGTCAGTCCATCCGAATCCTTTCGTCGGCAAAATAAGGAGAACCGTTGACATTAGAACCTTGGCATGAACGTGCATTAGGGCATTGTTACCAACAAGTTCTGAGCTGACCGAATTCTGATGAAAATTTGATTTATAATTATTTTTTTTATTATTTATTGATGGCTCAGCGAGTGCACTGTCATGCCCATTGGGGACCCGTGGCTGTATGTTTCACTGTATATATAACACAGTACAAAACCTGATGGGATATGCCATCCGTAACTGTTTTGAGAGCTAGAGGTCACAGCAGTGTAGCTGGGTCACCCCCAATAGGCCTATAAACAGATCAGAACTAACAGTCTCATAGATTTGGGATTCGAGAATGCAGTTAATACTGCCATGGTGTAATAATTAAATTGTTCTTAGAGGTCAGAGCAGGGGAGACAAAAATAAACAGATCTGTCTGGGAGTTAAAAAAATATCATAACAGATGGTACCGGTATTACATTAAACCATCGACAGTGCAGATTCTATGAGTTTACATGTTGACGTCTTTATTAATTTATTACCGTTCCAGGGGACATTTGAACAGCTGCCATTAACTTGAGACACACACTTTTGCTATATACACACATGTTTTGATTAACTGCTACATTATGCGAAACGAAATTAAACAGATATGTTTTACAGTATTAAGAGGCTGTATTTAAGATGCTAATTACAATCCTCAAATTCTACATTCATCAGATTGCCGATACCCAAAATGTGTTGTCTCATATATCTAGATAACAACGTGATGTAGAGATGCTATTTATTCGTCTTTGTACCGGTCATGCTCAGGAGAATGACATAGAATCATTATTATCTTGTGCCGAGAAGGTGTTGGTCTTGAGTTGAATTACCGTAAACTACATAAATGCGACCTTTCTACTATAGGACTATATATAAGAATTTGTTGTATTGTTGGGAAAATAATGCGATTCAAAAAGTTGTTTTGGTCCTGGACAAGGGCGCTGAAAACCATTAAAAAGATGTAAATGTATTTTCACATGTAAAGCCAGAAATCTACGGAACTTTTTATTTTTCAATCTGTTTCCTTTAGTTAAAATATTGTAAAATTAAATCGTTATTTATTTTTGGAATGAAGGCGCATTAAGAAACTGTTACCAACAAGTTCTGAGCTAACCTACTTTTGATGAAAATTCCTGGTGATTTTTGATGAAAATCACTGGTGATTCTGACTTGAGCATTGCCCATCTTAATATAGGCAGGATTTCAACTGGGGGTGGGGATTTCCAAGAGTTCAGTTCGCGTCGGAGTCCTAATGCTTACCCTACTTCGTAGGTCCTGTGACGTTTCACACTGCTCATGTTATGTACTCTCTTCAGATGAGGTACCTTGAAGTTGAATGCCAAATAAATATATCCATGGAGAATGGCTCTCTAGTGATGCCTGATTTGATTCTTGCATTCTAACAAATCTCTGATCTTGACCTTTCTCACTTCAAAGTTGTGTTTCTTTTCCAGTTTCCTGTCTTATTTGGGACTAGAAACATTTACTTCTCAACTGCTCTGACAGAGCACCATTCCCTACGCTAATTTAAAAAAAATCGCCTAATGCCGAGAGGGGGAGGGGGGGGGGGTACCCCGCTCTCTCGGCCTCTCCCCCCCAACACTTCGTGCTGTACTGCTGGGCTGATCAGTGCCCAGGGTAATAGAAACTGAGGGCGATAATAGTTGCTACGCTAATGACTCACCAGCGGTGACATCTGGAAAAGTTAATAGTTCCCACTGTCAATTAGAGACGCTATATAAATTCTCTCATAGTAGCACACAGGGCCCCCAAGTCATCCTTAAATTATATCAAACCCTATTTCGTAGATCCTGTGACGTTAGTCACACTGCCATGTATATATATAGATTTGCTTTTAATAATGCATAGAATGTGAGCAAAAACTATATACCATTAAACGGTTTCGGTGATATACGCTTTTTTCAGACGGTAAACAGCAATCTTTTTGACTTTTTCAGAGAGAAATTATTGGCTTTCATTCGGACGATTCACTGGGTATTACCTATGTGCTGGAATAGCTCAGCAACTCGACGGATTAGAGGGTTCGTGGGTTCGAACGGCTAAATTATTCCTTCTCTCGTAAATTATTTTCATATATACAAGTTGCTTCGTGTGTGATGGGGGGGGGGCGTTACTCCATACCAAACCGTCTTCTCTATATGATATTCCTACGAAGTAGGCTACAGATCGCAAATTGTCCGGTAATGAGTGAGCCAGTCAGTCAGTCAGTCCATCCGAATCCTTTCGTCGGCAAAATAAGGAGAACCGCTGACATTAGAACCTTGATTTTTGGCATGAACGTGCATTAGGGCATTGTTACCAGCAAGTTCTGAGCTGACCCAATTCTGATGAAAATTTGATTTATAATTATTTTATTATATTATTTATTGATGGCTCAGCGAGTGCACTGTCATGCCCATCGGGATCCCTTGGCTGTAAGTTTCACTGTATATATAACACAGTACAAAATCTGGTGGGATATGCCATCCGTAATTGTTTTTATGAAATAGGAAATGCTAATTGTCCATCATTTGTTAGTGCATTTATCTACACTGCTATTACCAACTTGCCAGCCTCAATACACACAATTCAGTATATTGTTATAGATATATGTAAACTGTGGCCTTTAACGTGTATCCTATTTCACATCCAAACATTTCATCACAGACCACATCAGGCTACAAATTCAGGTCAAATTGCCCACTGATGGTGAAATATCCTACATCAACCAATTAAATCAGCCTGGTGCAATAACCCAGCAGAAGAAAGAAAGATGTGGTATCATCCTTCAGATTAGTCTGTGTGAGCAACAATGATAAAAGTTTACTGAGGGTGAAACAAAGCCATGACGGCATGTTTAAAGGGTCTTAATTTATTTTCTTTGGGTAAAATTTAACTAGATAAAGTAACTTTGATCATGATGTGAAAATATGAGCACATACTTTGAGTTTTTTTGTACCTCTTGAATATTGACTATATATCACACTGGGATATAATTTAAACAAAAAATTACATGTGTAAATAAAATATGTCTAAATTTTTCTTGTCATTTCAAATCATGATCCATTTTGATTCCTTGATTAGGGGGTACAGAATCACTGCCACGGAGTGTGTTGGTGTGTCACAGCAATGCAATTCCGATTCACACAACGAAGCTGAGGTGGTTTAATGTTTATCAATGAAGAAAATCACTGACCAACCGTCATAGAATATAATGTGAAACAAGAAAACCGGAATAGTACATTCATCAGATTGCCGATACCCAAAATGTGTTTTCTCATATATCTAGATAACAACGTGATGTAGAGACGCTATTTATTCGTCTTTGTACCAGTTATGCTCAGGAGAATGACATAGAATCATTATTATCTTGTGCAGAGAAGGTGTTGGTCTGGAGTTGAATTACCGTAAACTACATAAATGCTACCTTTCTACTATAGTACAGTACTATATATAAAAATGTGTTGTATTGTTGGGAAAATAATGTGATTCAAAAAGTTTTTTTTGATCCTGGACAAGGGCACTGAAAACCATTAAAGAGATGTAAATGTATTTTCACACGTAAAGCTTGAAATCTACTGAACTTTTTATTATTCAATCTGTTTCCTTTAGTTAAAAAATTGTAAAATTAAATCGGCGATCGTTAGTTCTGAGCTGACCTACTTTTGATGAAAATTTCTGGTGATTTTTGATGAAAATCACTGGCGATTCTGACTTGGGCGGTGCCCATCTTAATATAGGCAGGATTTCAACTGGGGGTGGGAATTTCCAAGAGTTCAGTTCGCGTTCGAGTGCTAATGCCTACTCTACTTCGTAGGTCCTGTGACGTTAGTCACACTGCTCATGTATATCTTGGCAAATCCATTAACCTTAGATTTATTCAGTTCATTATTATTTAATGATAAGCACTCCTATCTCGATGACCATTTCACAATAACAGATGTTTGTGTTATTTAAATATTCAGTAAACTAGCATGACGTTGCAAGTGATGGAGTACTCAGGTAACTAACAAAGTGGTCCTTGCCCCCTCCCCCTTTTCATACTGGAGCGCTACCCCCCCCCCCACCAGGCTCCACCGCGCCTGCTTTGCTTCAATAATTAATCAAATGACCCGTTTCAGCTGTTCCTCGCGCTAAGTTGTGATTTCTAAACGTCTCGAGTTAAATTTCTAACACGACTGTCTTGACGTGGCAGTATAAGCTTTTATTTTTTATTTTGATAAAGCTCTAAGCCATATCTGTATGATCTGTAACTCTAGTTAATGTAGTTTCACACAAATATCAACTCTACATAACGCTATGACTTTCGTACGGCACAGGGTCGAATACACATTGTGACACATCCTGATCAAAGATCTGATCTAAAGTCTGCTAAATCCGTTTACTTTGAACGGGGATAGGATACAACAATATCACGCTCATTACATTATGATATAATATCTGACTCATATCTATGGTACGCACTGCTCACAAATGCGATTGAGGACATATTCTGGATCGTCATGAACACGACCAACACGGCTATCGTGCAGAATTTTTAACAATTCCGTAGGATGTCACCAACGGACAATAGTGCGAAGCACAGCGATATATCGAATAGGCTGTTTGGTGTCGAGAGTATATCCAGACATATGTAGAATATGACGGCATATACTCTCGACTCCAGGACGCCTGTGATACATGAGTGAAGTTCGTGACAATTTAATTGTACTTCTGATTTTGTTCAATCCTGAAATATAGGGTTTAACCGCATTTCATCACGGCAAGCCATTGGCACAAAGTATGGTTCAAAGTATGAAATTCTTTTACATTTCCCATCATAACTTGGTATCAGTTTTTATGAATTTAAAGTACGCATCTGTTGAAATCCAACTTTCTCACAACCAAACGATCATTTCGGGCCTATTTGATGTCTTTCTGTAAGGTTTAAAAACATATTTTTTTAGTAACATAACTTGAGGAGAGACGACAAAAAAACAAAACAACACAAAACAATTAATAATTTTCAAGTTTTCATGAACGCCATTTTTAATTTATCAATGATTAATTTTCCTATAATTCTTCAACTCTGACAAATTAAATGCTTAGTTACTCCAGTATGTACATTATTTGTTCGTATATGTGTATATGTTCAGTAACCAATCATGAATTCTCATGCGATCATCTTTGGAAATATGCTTCGGGTTGTGGAAAATCTGCAAGTTTAAGGAATATGGCGGTCAAATTGGATTTTGGGGCCACAGCGGTTATTCAAAATAAACTCCATGATAGTATCTAGCTGTTTAGTTGCAGTAAGATGGATTTCTGTCCTATATAGGTGTTGCACTAAGAAACAGAATTTTTATTTCAGCAGTAAAACTGCCAACTTTAAATATTTCAAAGTAAAACAATAGCTGGTAAAACACGAGAAAACTCGATCCAAAATTAATTCATAATGTGCATGTTAATAGCATGTAAAAACGTGCAAATGTGCGTTTTTTCACTTTTTGGGGGGGAATTCCCATAGTATTTTCCTAAATTCCGGAAAAAAACACCTCAAAAATCAAATTCAATTTGACATTAATTTCGTTATAACCATGCTCCACTTGTGTTTATTTCATTTTGGTTCAAGAAGTGCTTTTTTTCATAAAAATTGAAAAATTAATTCGTTGTTTTTTTTGCAAGCTGGCACGAAGTGTTGCAATTCCAAATACGTCAAAAGACGAGCGATTACGCCAGTGGCCGTGTGGTAAGTTCGTAGGCCCTAAGTAGTAGGGTAAACCTCAATTGATGTCCGTTGACCTCAGAAATTTGCATAATTGAGGAGGAAATGAGGAGGTGACAGCCAATCAGAAGCGAGTAAAATTTGACCTCAGAAATTTGCATATGACGTCACAGGGGTCACTGAGTGCAAGTGTGGGAGGTGGTGGTGGGTTCAAAATGGCGGCCTGTGGGTGGTGGTGGTGGGTTCAAAATGGCGGCTGTGTGGGAGGTGGTGGTGGGTTCAAAATGGCGGCGCAAGGGAGCAAACGAGGCGGTGGGGAGGTCACGGGGAGAAAAAACCCTCACATTACCCTCAAAAAAACCTCTAAGCCATATAATAATAATAAACATAATCTATAGGTGTTGTACCATGTTAATAGCATCAGTCTAGCATCTGTACCGCCCTAGGGTCGAGCGTTTATTGTCCCGTGTATCTCCGCAGAAAATCAACAAACAAAATGGCGGCTCCAGGATGGTGTGGGGACGCCCTTTTCACATCACGGCGTCGATCATAGCGCCATCTGCACACACTGACGCAAGGGAGACAACTCGTGTGGCCCAAGGGTATGGAAATAGCCGTTTTGGAGCTAGGGGAGTTACTACTGGTCCAATGGGGTCATATGAGGTATCAAAGTGAAGCTTATGTGAAGGGGCATCTGAATGGACTAGCGGCTTGGGCGTTGTCGCCATTCTGCGCATGCGCGGTGGCCCAAGGGTATGGAAATAGCCGTTTTGGAGCTAGGGGAGTTACTCATGGTCCAATGGGATCGTATGAGGTATCAAAGTGAAGCTTATGTGAAGGGGCATCTGACTGGACTAGCGGCTTGGGCGTTGTCACCATTCTGCGCATGCGCGCTGGCCCAAGGGTATGGAAATAGCCGTTTTGGAGCTAGGGGAGTTACTCATGGTCCAATGGGGTCATATGAGGTATCAAAGTGAAGCTTATGTGAAGGGGCATCTAATGGGCTGGATGTGGGCGTTGTGACCATTCTGCGCATGCGCGGTGGCCCAAGGGTATGGAAATAGCCATTTTGGAGCTAGGGGAGTTACTCATGGTCCAATGGGGTCGAGTGAGGTATCAAAGTGAAGCTTATGTGAAGGGGCATCTGACTGGACTAGCGGCTTGGGCGTTGTCACCATTCTGCGCATGCGCGGTGGCCCAATGGTATGGAAATAGACGTTTTGGGAGCTAGGGGAGCTACTCATGGTCCAATGGGGTCGAGTGGGGTATCAAAGTGAAGCTTATGTGAAGGGGCATCTGACTGGACTAGCGGCTTGGGCGTTGTCACCATTCTGCGCATGCGCGGTGGCCCAAGGGTATGGAAATAGCCATTTTGGAGCTACGGGAGTTACTCATGGTCCAATGGGGTCGAGTGAGGTATCAAAGTGAAGCTTATGTGAAGGGGCATCTGACTGGACTAGCGGCTTGGGCGTTGTCACCATTCTGCGCATGCGCGGTGGCCCAAGGGTATGGAAATAGACATTTTGGAGCTAGGGGAGTTATTCATGGTCCAATGGGGTCATATGAGGTATCAAAGTGAAGCCTTCGTGAAGGGGCATCTGACTGGACTAGCGGCTTGGGCGTTGTCGCCATTCTGCGCATGCGCGGTGGCCCAGGGGTATGGAAATAGACGTTTTGAGAGCTAGGGGAGTTACTCATGGTCCAATGGGGTCATATGAGGTATCAAAGTGAAGCCTTCGTGAAGGGGCATCTGACAGGACTAGCGGCTTGGGCGTTGTCACCATTCTGCGCATGCGCGGTGGCCTAAGGGTATGAACATAGACGTTTTGGGCTCGAGCGGGGTTTCTCATGGGCCGATGGGATCGAGTGAGGTATCCATGTGAAGCCTAGGTGAGGGGGTTACACTAGGGTGTCGTTTCCATTCTGCTGCGCAGGTCACGTGGGGGTTGTGACGTCACTTCCGGTTTTCACTAAAACTACCTCCAAACCCAGAAGAGTTCCAACGTTCAACCCTCCGGGGTGTTTTCCTGCCCCCGCCCCGGCGCCCCGCAGCGCGCGCGGGTTCTCCGGCCGCAGCGCGCGCGTCATCCCCGGCAGTGCCCGCGCGCGCGGGTCAAAAGCTCATAGGTCACCTCCAGGTCAGACGGTCCAATATGAATAACGACAAGTTCAGCAATGTTCATACAGTTTATTATCCCCAATGTTACATCATACCCAGGCTGGGGGAGCCGCCCTGGGTATGTTTAGTATGTTCACAGCAAAACAAAATTGAAATATCAAACACCATGTTTTTAACGCACCGTCACATTTAATGTTTACTGAGCTCAAGTCAATGATCAGCATGTAGACATAGAGAGTACGTACGACATGTTATGGTATTCATCAGTGCACGAGTGACGCATTCAACCCATGGCAGTGGTGTATCACCTTGGTAAGGAAAAACGTAACATTGGTCACCCTCTTCACTGTCCACTTGGTGTTGGGTCGTTGTTGTTGGGCCCATCCCAAGACATCCAATTGTTCCATTTGGTCCAGCATCATCTCTAGTGACCTCCGGTCATTGATGGTAAACGGTTGGTCGTACACTGGGTGGAGGGCACTGGAATAGAAATAGCGCAATTCACCCGTCATCTTATGGCATAAGATGTACCCAAATGCTACATTTAATGTGAAGGCCGTAGGTTGGTCATTGAAGATGGTTTCCACGTCGCTGCGTAGACGGGTCAGCTTGGTCAGTGGGAAATTGTAGATATCTTGAATAGGGCGATGACGGTGGAAACAGTGCCGTGTCATGGTCCAATGGCGCCGAGAGATGTCACTCTCTGGATCATATTCGGGTAAGAGATCGCTAGGAACATTTATGGGCTCGTCCAGAAAATGTTCGATGTATGGCGTATGACTCGAAACCGTAACGGTGGGGTCCGGTTGGAAATCGAGGCTCTTCCCACCTGTGGGTATAGGCGGGCTCTCCGTCATCGCATCACCAGTGGCGTTCGTCTCCCCGGGCTTATCTTCACTGGGTCTCACCTTCCGCGGCTCCTCTTCAGTAGGAAGTTGTCGCCAAAACCGTGGAGACGGGACATGAATCAAACGCTGATGCCGTCTTACCTGACTACGTCGTTTGAAGAGTTCACCACAATCCTTACATTGTTCCGTCGTGCCATCGTGGAATGAGCGTTCGTGGCGCAGTAAATCATCCTCCCGATTAAATGACCGTGCGCAGGTTATACAAGTATACCGTGCATCGTTGTGGGTGGAGGCCTCGTGGCGTCGTAAATTATCTAGACGGGTAAACTGCTTCTGGCAAGTTGTGCAAGTGAACATCTTGGTGGTTGACAGAGTGTCTGATGAAACGGCAAGGCCGCTTCCCTTTTATAGCACGCTAGCTGGTGATCTATTTTTAGCACACTCAGTTCAACTATCCCCAAGTCGAGGATCGAGACTGGTGTACTGGTGTACGACTGAGCCGCATTGCGCAGACGCGAAGTACCCGGATGATAGACACGGACGTCACCGATCCGAAAAGACACGGACTTTACCGAAAATATACGGACTTTAACGAAAAGACACGGACGTACCCGAAAAGACACGAAGGTGAACGCCATTGTGGGAAACCCACACAGACAGGTCAGTACATGCATTCCTATGATGTCCACGCATAATAAAAAGGATTGACCTGTAATCTGTGTTGTTGTTGTTGCTCCCTTTTTTGGACTAACCCATCAGAATAGTACGTATCACGGACTACACCCGTAGAGCTACATCTGGTCTATAAAACACGTCTCTCTGGATCACACACTTTCATTTCTACGGTTGCAGAGCCATGGCGGAGATCCAGCCCTATGCGACTCGAATTTTACAGCATGCCACCGCGGTGAATTCATTCACGGGTTACCGAGCAGTGGTCCGGTCCATGTTTGCAGATGGCGACGACAACGAGGAGCGACGCCAGATCTTGAACGAGTTCACAGAAGCGGTCCTCGACAGAGTGCACTCGATGGAGAAGTGTGCCATCACTCACCACTACTGGACTATGACAGCCATCCTTGATGCTCGGGCTATGGACCAGGAGCGCTCACGCCGGAACCAGCGCCGGCTGGTTGGCCTCACACTAGTCTGTGCCCTATTGACCCTGGCGCTGTGGCATTGACAGTATAAATACGAGGTTCAGACAGAGTGTGTGTCATTCACCGATCGTCATTGGATCAAGCATGTCACCCGTCCTACGAGCCATCCTGCCCCTTGCACTCCAGGTGGGGTTACACGTCTATGAAGATAAAGTCACCCTCGTGGAAGACCGTGGAGATGTTTGCTGGTCGCCCGCTGAGACCGTATCGAATACGGTGACGCTACACCGTGACGGCTGGACCAAATTTAAACGCGTGTTGAGCGGCGAGCTCGATGGACACGTCATCCACATAGACAATGCCATCTACGTATACCGTGCAACCTTCTTCCCACGCCTGGGTCGCTACCAAGACCCTACGCGAGGCTTCACCCTAGACCCCGATCTGTGGACAGCCTTGGAGAAAGTGGTGCCTATTGTGGACCAGCTGTTTACACCGGACGAGCGGTCAGCTGTTCAGTTGGAGTGGGCTCGTGCCCTGAGTGAAGCGGCGGCAGAACCCAATGAACAACTACATGAACCCGACGACGAGGCCATTGATTACCCCACTAGACTCAGTCAGCCCAGTGACATGACCACCTGATCCTTTGATCTCACGAAGTTCTCCCTATAAATACGAGAGACAGTCAAATCTGGTACCATTCACGTACTGACCATGACGGAGCATATAATACTGGCGTATCTCAGCTTGACCCCCGAGGGGTTCCTGCACGTGTATGCGGATAAGGTCGATATCATGGAGGAGGTGGTGGGAGACATCTGTCATGCGGACCCTACACAACCGTGCCCGGCTCACATTCGTCTGTCCCGGGCGGGCTGGACCAAATTCAAACGGGTGTTGTCTGGTGAACTGGACGGCGACCTCATCCACTTGTGTCACGATGTGTGCATCCGACGCGGCCCTTTCTTTGCTCAATTGGCTCGGCTAGATGGGGGTACAGTGCATTTTACCCTTCACCCTGATCTATGGTCTGCATTGGAAGATACCGTGGTAGATGTGGATGAAGTGCTTATCAAGCGGTCATCAGACGAGTTGGACTGGTCATTTACCATGGACACTGTGGAAGCCAACGAAGAAAATGAGAAAGAAACTCCGGCCCAAGATATACCCGTTATAAATAAACGATAGAGCCAGGGTCCATCATCATTTGTCACCATGAAGCGCTAGGAGAAGGTGTTGGATAACTTATACTACAGTCCCGACAGTCCGGCGGCCTATAGTGCCTTGTCGGCTCTCTATCGAGCGGCCAAACCCCAGGGGATACAACGTGCCCAAGTCCGAGATTGGTTAAGAAAACAAGACACCTATACCTTACATCGTGACTCGATCAACACGTACCCCTATCGAGCCTACATCGAGACGCTGTTGTCGCATGGGCGAGAGGCTAAAAAATCTCAACTGACAGCCGCTTTATTCTACCAGGACAAAGCCGAGCACATGGGCGCAGAGAACGACAATACGGGATATAGCAAACGGAAGGCTTTGACCGCGAACGGCGTCTCGGTGGATATGATCGATCGACTGCACGCAGACATGTTCATGCAAGACCGATACCTCTTGAACAAGATCCCCATCAAAATCCGACTGATACGGGCGCCTCCGACCTTCGCCTTGATGGCCACTAACGTAGAGGCGCATGTAGCTGACTATAAGATTGTCATCGAAGACGCGGTCCTGTATGTCCGAAAAGTGAAACCAAATCCAGCCGTTCAATTGGGACACATGAAAGCCTTGGAAACAAAACCAGCCCAGTACCCTATCCGACGTGTGCAAACCAAAGTGTTCTCTGTGTCTGCTGGAAATATGAGCGCCAACAAAGACAACCTGTTCCTGGGGGAACTACCCAAGCGATTGATCCTGGCCTGTGTGGAAAATACCAGTTTCAGTGGAGCCTACCCACAGAATCCGTTTGACTTTAAACATTTCGGCATCAATTTTGTGGCCCTGCATGTGGATGGACAACAGGTGCCAGCCACGGCCTTAACCCCGAACTTTGGGCGCGCGAATTTCATTCGAGCCTATCAGAGCCTGTTTACAGCCACCAGTCAAATCAACCAGGACGAAGGGAATTTCATCAGTCGGGAGGCCTACGGGCACGGATACACGTTGTTCTGTTTCGATCTGACCCCCACCTTAGAGAACGACCATCAGCTGGCCCTGGCCAAGCAAGGCAATTTACGGTTGGAAATCCACTTTCAACGAGCCCTCCGGAGCACCGTCAATGTGATCTGCTACGCCGAGTTTGACAAAATCATTCAAGTGGACAAGGCGCGCAACGTGCTGTGTGACTTCTCCACCTAACATGGATACAGAGCAGATAACCACCGTGCTGGAGAATGACCCAGAGACACGTATGATGTTTCAAGGGGTGTTCGCCCGAGATGTGTTCCCATTGGACCGTATGTATCCTGCTGCTTACGTTCTCAACACGGACCCGATGGATCGGCCCGGTGAACATTGGGTGGCCGTGTACTTGACAGAACAGCAGGGCGAATACTTTGACCCGTACGGCCTGCCACCCTTCCATCCCGATTTAACAGACTTCATGGATCAAGGCACAGAGACATGGTGTTGGAACAGTCAAACGTTGCAAAGCCTGACCAGTAGCGTGTGCGGACAATATTGCTTGTTTTACCTGTACCATCGATGCCGGGAAGACCCTTATCTACCATCGTACAGATGTTTGACGAGTACCCCAAGGCCGAGGACCGCGATGTACTCGTCTATGACTGGGCCGCCCATCATTTCAATGTACAAGTCCCGTTCTGGGCTTGAATTCTTTCAATGTACATACGCCCGCTGTTCTGGGTTTAAGTTTAAAAGCCCTCTGTTCTGGGCTTCAGTTCCTTCAATGTACAAGCCCCTTGTTCTGGGCTTGAGTTTTCACGTGGTTGTTCTCACGTTGTTGTTGTTGTTACTGAATAAAAAACAAAATGAGATCTCACCAAAAAAACCCCTGTCTTGTGTGTTTTATTCATAATGCATCAATGCCCAATGTGGAGATTCAGTGAAACTGAAATCAGTGGTGTAGGATGAGGCCAAAATGTAACCCATCAAGGTTAGAATGCAAGAGCACTATAGTAAAAATAGAGAGCCAATGAAATCAGCCCACAGACCAAGTACGTGTTTTGGGTCTAGGTTTGGAGCGGGCATTTCATTGAGGTGCGTGTATACGGTGAGTGAAGAGACTCGTCCAACACGTATAGATTAAGTTGATGACTATAAGTTCTATGTTGTCGATTTAACCTCTCCCTACATTGACGCGCGCTGCGGCCGGAGAACCGCGTTCGCGCGCGCGCTCGCGCTGGGGGGCCGCGCCGGTGAAAAAGTCCCGGAGGTTGAACATTGGAACTCTTCTGGGTTTGGAGGATGAACATACGGACGTGTAAGGGGAAAAATTGGAACTCTTCTATGTTTGGAGGTAGTTTTTAGTGAAAACCCGGAAGTGACGTAACAACCCACGTGACCTGCGTATATACTCCTGTAAAATAGAGCCGATTTTATTTCTTTGGAGGGGCAAGGTCAATAGGACTTGCGCTTTTTATACTACTAAAATGTGAAGTAGATTACATCTTACACAGGCCTTAAGGCCGTGATATGCATATGAAGTATTCTGGGGCATGGTCAGTACTTCCCAATTTCCCCTTTGTCTACTACTCGCCGATTTTTTTATTTTTTTTTATTATTATTATTATTTATTTATTTCCTCGAGAGCTTTAAAATAAGACCTCACTCTACCCAATCGGGCCACTAGTGCTCCACCTAGACTCCAACATGTCCACCCCGTATGGATTTATACATACATCGGGCTAATATCCCAGTATATGAGTGTCTATGGGTGTATATGCATCTATTTACAAGCCTAGCCGGTACTTAAAAAAAACATTTCATAGCTTTTCCCATCGTATTCTACAACCTCATAGCTCATAGTAAAATCCATAAAAAAAAACCTCCACCACCCAAAACACGCAAAAAAGATAGAAATGTGCGAATCAGGGAGATTACCTTTGCCTACAAGAGAAATTGGCCTAGTCTGAGTTGTCTCCCTTGCATCAAAGCGTATAGATGGGGCTGTGGTTTGGCTGGCGCTATTATCCGGGGAAGCCGGGGAAATTGACCTTGGGTAGCCATTTTTCTTAGCGTTTGTTACATAAAACAGACCTGCACGGAATATTTCCACTCTTTTAAATCATCCACACCCAACAAAATTATATCAAACTAATTCATGCATTCAAATGTAAGTGATTCATATACCGCGGAAGACCACATGAAGGTCCCCACCGATGACGTTCGATGAACGTTCGTGATTTTTCTTTGCTGGTGCAAACTGGACAATAAATGCTCGACACTGGGGTAGCTAAATAATATAGCCCTCAAGAGTATGAGGGCTATACGTCGGCCCCAGTCACCTCCAGCGAGGGTTTGAGATAATTTTATTACGAATCACCCACCTCTGAACCTGCCGTACATCTAAACTCTATCCCCTCCTGCGCACTATTTCAAAATCTTGCACACTATTGTGAAATAGTAACGAATATATCGCCGTCTGAATTTTCCAGTCGGAAACTTCTAGCTCTCTGCGCGCCATGCTGGTGACGTCACTCTATACGGTTAACATGGCGCGTTTAAAGTGGAAGTCGTCTGGGAAATTCAGACGGCGATATATTCGTTACTATTTCACAATAGTGTGCAAGATTTTAAAATGGTGCGCAGGAGGGGATAGAGATTAGATGTACGGCAGGTTCAGAGGTGGGTGATTCGTAATAAAATTATCTAAAACCCTCGCTGGAGGTGACTGGGGCCGACCGATAGCCCTCATACTCTTGAGGGCTATATATTATTTAGCTACACTGGGGTGGCACTGTATCATAGACTGGTCGCAATATATGTATATTGGTGTCCATCATGCCATGGGTTGAACTATTTGGTGTAAAATGTCTGTGGAGCGGACACAAAACTAGACATTTTTTTCAGGCATATTTTCTCATCGCATGGGCGGAAACAACTGCCGAAACAAATATTACCTCAAAGGCAGCACACCAGTTAGCAATGTAGGCCTAAGCCTGAACAATTATATTTTCAATGAATACAAGGTTGTGTTGAGAAATATATCTCAAAATATGATTAATTAATGATTTTCCATCATGACAAACGAACACCCGACCGGCTTCCAACAAATATGGCGGCGGGTATTCGAAGCTCGAAGTCAGAAAATTGCCAAACTTCAAAAATTCAGATCTCATCAACCAGAACGTCTTATGTGCTCACAGTTATTGACTATATCGTAAAATATGTATACTTGCTAACCTTAGTTGGGTTCGTGATGAAATAATTTAGAAATAAGTAATTCGAGCACTTTTTGTGACATAGCAAAACGAAGATGACAGCCGTTTCCCTTTTCGCTGCGATGGTTTACACGAAAAACCGGCTCAGTTATAAAAATCCATATCTCCGTAAATATGAAATGTCCAAACTTTTTACGTCAAGACAATATTCTCTTATATGTGTACTTCCTATTTCCCGCAGGAATTTATGCAATATAAATTCTTTCCGCAATAAACTTACAATTTACTGGTAATGGTAACGAAATTCTCCGTCTCAATTTGAGCTTCTTGTACGGCGGCGGAACGCCAAGATCAAAGAGCGCGTGCTGCAACGTAGCAGATCACGTGAGGGTCTAAATATAGATCGTTTGTTTACATATATCAGCTGATCGTGTCTGATATATAACAAACAATACCTTATAACAACAGTACTTTCCGTAATATCTGAATAGTTGATACTCGACCAAGAATTAATTATGACAGAAAAATTATCTTAGATAAGTTTTCGCCCTATTCATAGAAGTATTATTTCCGTCACATCAATTTCTGTCACAGTACTTTTTCAAAAATTTCACCAATTCGCTCCGGGCAAGCCCCATCCATTGGACCAGTAGTAACTCCCCTAGCTCCAACACGGCTATTTTCATACCCTTAGGCTACACGAGTTGTCTCCATTGCGTCAATGTGTGCAGATGGCGCTACGGTCGACGCCGTGATATGGAAAGGGCATCCCCACACCATCCTGGAGCCGCCATTTTGTTTGTTGTTTTCTTGCGGAGATACACGGGACAATAAACACTCGACCCTAGGGTGGTACAGATGCTAGACTGATCCTATTAACATGGTACAACACCTATAGATTATGTTTATTACTAGGACGTCAGCGAAATACTAGTACCCATCCTCCGCATGGCATTTATTCTGTGAAAACACCCATGACATGACTGAAAAGAGCCTCACTCGCCCCAATCGGACCATGCAGCGTATTTGTAGTCTAGGGACTACTTTTCCTCCGCGGAAGCTTTCTTCCGCGACCGCATCACCGCCAGACCGCATCACCGCGGAGGAATACAAAGGTCAAAGGTTGCCAGACCTATAGTGGTCAACACTTGGCACCCAGCCAATGCTGATGCAATCAGGAACATGTCAGTACATGCCTTGATCACGTGATCGCCAGATGACCTTGAGACCCCTTAAATTTTACCCGGGGGAACAAATATCAGCCGCCATCTTAAACCCACCACCCACCCACCACCACCACCAGCCGCCATCTTAAACCCACCACCCACCCACCACCACAGCCGCCATCTTAAACCCACCACCCACCCCCACCACCACAGCCGCCATCTTAAACCCACCACCCACCCACCACCACAGCCGCCATCTTAAACCCACCACCCACCCACCACCACAGCCGCCATCTTAAACCCACCACCCACCCACCACCACAGCCGCCATCTTAAACCCACCACCCACCCACCACCACACATGACCCCATGTGACACAATACTCGCTTCTGATTGGCTGTCGCGTGACGTCACAGAGGTCATATGCAAATTTCTGAGGTCAATCGACCTGTATTTACGCTTTGTATACTACTTCCCTAGAAGAGCGCCGTTGAAAATTAATTAAAGTGACATGAATATAAAAATGGGTGAAATAAGTGATCCCATATTACCTTGAGTACAAGTTGTACAAACTCTCCCTATCGAGAAGAAAATATAACCCACCGTCGATTGACGTCTCGGCCGGAAAAAGAAAATACATCGTGAAGGATATGGGGTATAAAATGTGGCAATGTATCTAGATTATTTTGCTGGGTTATATAGTTGATATCTCATATTCAACGTAGAAAGGATGAGACCTGACTAGAATGATTAAAGGGGAATGATGGGATGGTATCTTTCGACATTGATAGACGGTCTAAAGGAATGAAGTGTGGATACTTGACTTCAATATGTCATTATGTCGTCATTACACAAAGCAAATCAGGGGGATTTAATGCAAAAGTTCTATTTTTTTTATTTCTCACGTATATATTCTTGTAAATAGCATGTCTTCTGGTAAATGTACGTGGTTATTAAAGGTTCATAAACCTTCTTAACCGTATCCGGCCTGGGTTTTTTGAGACCTGTCCAGGCATGTGGGCTATTTCGTCCCCCCCCCCCCTGCCCCTGAAATATTTTTCTTATCCCTTGAGCTAGGGAGCTGAAACCACACCGCAATATACCCTTAGGGCAAGCTTTACCGGTAAAAGTAAAAAAATGTTGACATCATACATGTAGTTGCATCTAAGGGATGAATTACAAAATGACTTGCCTCCAAACTATAACCTCCAAGATATATTGTCGGGAAATGAGTCATTCACAAACGAAATGAATAATAATATGTGCAAGTCAGTTTTAACATTTATTAAGAACATCTCACGATTCAATTTGTAGCACGATTACGACGTAGTTACCTCAGCTGAAGGATTAGTATGTACTAGTACCCAGTTCTGTGAGAATCCTAGCACGCTACAGTCAAGTTGCCACCATATACTCAATAATCTGTTATAACCTGTTTCTCCCCTGTAAGTTGCTAAAAATGCAAATCTAAAACATATTTCATTTGTGACATGTATATATTCACACAGGTTCAGCCAAAACGTCATTATTTTTGTTGTTGTAAACACATGTTATGTCTCCATATTTGTAGGGAGAGGGGTGAATAAGTTGATTATAGAACTTGACCTCAATCCCATGTACTATAATTTGTACAATAAATAAGTTTAAACAAAAAGACATCATAGTTGCATCATTCATTAGGATAAACAATACTCGCCGGTAATTACGATTTTATGTATAGAATACCATCATGTCTGGCTGACATCATTGGATACTTCCATTCTCTCTTGTAGGAACAAATTTTATGTTTTTTTTAATTTTATTTTAGTTCATACACATTTGGAATTGGTGCTGACATGTGTGAAAAATGTCTTTCGATTATTTACACGAAAATTGTTAATGGACAAAGACTGAATGTTGAATGTCGGATCTGAGGCTAGCTATAAATATGGAAAAACAGTCATTATCCCTGATTTCAATGTTGTTTGCAATTCTGACTTGGTTAACTATCTCATTTTGCATATATGTATAAAGCATATTCATATCGCACGTTGCTAGAGGTCATGCAATACGTGTGGGGTGACTTTAATAATCGTTATAAAAGTCGATACATGAGCCCTTTCGAATAGGCACCAAACCCCTGCATTCCAAATCTCGCAATTCGGTGATAATCAGTTCACCCGAATGGCTAAATATGACCATAGGCTCTATCATCTGGCGCTATAGGTTTCGTAACTTGGATCTAATCCGTCCCACTCGAAGACATGATATTTGAGATCGATGTATTAGATTTCATCATGTTGATCAAACAAACACAGAGCTTTTTCATGTATCTCTTTGTCTATTTCTGGAATACGACTGCCAACTGGATGTCTGATTTGATTCTTCTATTGCAATTAAAACGCTGATGATTGAGTTGACGACTACATTTGAATGAAGTTAAGCATATCGCAATATGCACAGTCTCAATCTACACGAAAAATGACTCATAAATATGTTACGCTTTTGTCGCGCTTGAGTAAAAAACGAAACTATCTGATTATAGACCAGTCTCTTCAGTCATTTAGAAAATATATGATCATAGACCAGTCACCTCAGTGATTGAGAAAGTATCTGCTAAAAGAACCGTCTTTAGGACTCGTGTTTCTTGAATCGTGATGGGCCATTGATCAGTTAACTGTATGTTTAAGATAATACATGTAATATCCAATATTGCGAAACCTGTGGAAAATGAATCTTGAACAATTAATGACAGGTGTCATTCAACGGTGCGGAGGTAATACTTAGAGTATTCATGCGATATTACAGCCGTTTTTGTCGGGTTTACCAAGGGTAAACCCTACATTAGTATCACTCTTCAGTTTTTCTTTTTTCTTCTGCACATGTGTAGTTTTGATCTCCTGCCCGGAGACTGTTCTCATTTGATGCCCCTTACAGCATTCACAACAGCCTCGCACAAGCCATGCAATTCCAGGCGCTAAGAGTAATGGAATTTCGTTGAAAGGACATGGAAAGTCAGAGGAAATATATGTACAGAGTCCGGGGAAAATGAGTGGAAAAAGCTAAGTTATTCTCTGAAGTTCAGCGAAATTTATTGCGGAATAAAAATCCAAACAGCCGTGAAACGTGTTTGCTGGTGACCGAATTTCGCCAGATTGGAACGAGGTCAGACAGCTCATTTACATATTTTGTGTAGTCCATTGGTTGAACTAAACTCGTGACTGTTTCCCGCTGAATTAATATTCATATTCTGTGACGTGTATTGGTCGAGGTCATAATGTCGACAGCTGATTGGCTCACGCTCTTGACATCTGTACTAATTTACGTATCCAGAACAGTCGCCATTTGAACTGGTCAAATTGCAGTCGCCATTGTTCGTTGGTTTGGAATTTAGCTTTGGGCTAATTTTGCCGATGCCGGGAAAATGCAAATTTAGTGAACATTGGCTGATACTGGATGATTATAACTGTGGTTGTCCCGTCACGGTGAGAGGACAGCAACGTACACGGTGTGTCAAACAAATGTGGATCTGTCCAATATGGGCGATGGTCCTTTACGGAGCCATACAAAAATTATAGGGTGCACATTACGCATGGACAGAAAAATCAGGGACGGCCAACACATGAACATAGCGGCATTTCTGACTATACCCGAGACAACAACGACAATAAAAGAGACCGCCGTGCTCGCCCGAGCTTCAACTTCTACCTCGAACGATGAGACGACCAATACCCTGCACGACCGTGGCCGTATGCCAACATCTGCCGGCGATCATCGCGAAGGTATTTCTGGCTTTCTTTCAACAAATTAGACATTGGAACCGGAAATATTGTGGTGTTTGAAACAAATACAGTCACACTGATATAGATAGATTGTCTTTCAATATGAAGTCAGACATGGACGATGGCTGAGTTATGAATGTCTGATCTGGAACTTGTATGAAAAGCGTTGTTTAGAGGTCACGGAAATTTCAAAAGTTGGTCATAGAAAAGTCATGGAATTTTGAACCTCTGAAGGTGCACGAACCCTGTCATAAAAAAATACCGTTCTTCTCTCTGACAGTCATATACACGGTGGCTTGTGCATTGAACGTGATAATTGGGAGATTATCGCAGTAAATTTTATCTTTCCCATTTGTTACGGCGAGAAGGATAGTCATTCTCCACGGTCCAGCGACAACCGATCCTATCTGGCTATTATCTGGGGCTGATGCCAGGAAGTCACTGCGCCACAAAGCAATAGCAGGATAACCAGCGAGTAATATAGGACCAGCACTTGTTGTCCCAACAGTTTTTTTAGGCAATCTTTCAAATGCAAGAACTCGAAATTGGTACATGATATATAGATCTGAAACTTCAACTTTACACACATATTCTTGAGGTTGTTCTATAACTATATGGCACTTTATGATTTATTATTACGAATATGAATTTTAATATTTTTGAACATTTTTCAATCTTTAACAAAAGTTATGATTCATATATAGTGCAAGATCACAAAGATGATCTTCGCTTTAGATAGGGAATCGTCCACAATGCGTTTTGATACACACAGCTGGTGGGGCTAATTTTTGTCTAAAAAGCACCAAATTGACCATTTGAATAGATAGAGATAAAGAATAATCAAGACCTACAGACAAACACAACCAGACTTACAGTGGTTCAAACCTGCCGTATTTTGCACTTTTCGGTGCATTTACAGTCGACATTTTCTCTCCAAAATTCTCGTTGCAAAATTATGACACCTTTAACCAAAATCATATTTAGACTTATTTGTTGGTCAAAATAGCTAAAATTGGTTTTGGTTAAAGGTGTCCTATTTTTGTAACAAGAGAAAATCCGCACCGAAAAGTGCCTAAAAATACGAAAATAAGCCAACTTACCAACTTTAGTGAGCCATAAATCCGTTTTCGTGCATCTGCAGTCCTTCATTATTTCGGGTCTTATAATTCAGCATGAAGGCTGTACAAAATGGTCCATTTCATATCCCTTTGATAAAAGTGAAAGTTTGGCCCTTCAAACCGAACAGCTTGAGGACGATTCCCTATGTCAAGCGAACACCACCATTCTTCCCAAATATGGGACTAATAAACTCCTCTGATGCAAGTAAACCCGACATCAGTACTTTAAGTACTTTGATTAATCTCCATATTACTGTTATCTCCGACAAACTCAGTTGTCCTTATATGAGTAATAAATCATTGGTTAAAATTTCTGCCCAGTTCTACCAAGTTTCTTCGTGTATCGCTTCTCGACCCGTGTTGTCTCAAGTGATACGAGTTCCGATTGATCAGGCCTGTTCGTAGTACTTGATCTATTTGAGGGCGGTCAGGATTCAGTATATTATTACTGCTGTTTTATAAAGCTTATTCGAAACGTCAAAATCGCTAATAATGTTGATATTGATAATCGGACACTACAAATAAGTATAGCCTAGCGTCTTAAAGAATGGTCAAAAGACCGACTGGAAACGTGTGCACGTTACTTATTAAATTTATGAAACTATGGAATCCCGATAAGCTCATGCAACTTTCAGTGTAAAGAAGTACAGGGCTGATATCGATGAATTAGTCATTTCTGTCGATGTACTTTTGGTAATGTGTACTGAAACTGAGCATTCATATGAGATTTATGAGGTAATCGTACCTCCTGTACATTACATATTCGCACAGACCAACTGCACAAACAACCGGTAACAAAGATGAAGGCACATTACATCTATTGTAACAGCTAGATCGTGTTCTATTTATAAAACACGATTCGCCTAGTTTAATCTCGCAAAGTGATAGAGGGGACGATTATAGATCTGCTGATTCGATAAAAATAACGTTTATTTATTTCTGTGATCAAGTTTTATCTGTTGGCTCTTTCATCCTCGGGAATTGCGTATATGTCAAAAGAAAAAGGGAAGGAGAGAGATTGACAATTAATCCGAGAGAAAAGTCCCATCTCCAGAATATTCCAATCAATTAACTGAATTAACGCTAGCAGCTAACATGTACAGAATTTTAGGAACTGTTTTTTATCTATCGCGCTTGCATTTTTTTTCAAAATTTAAGATGTGTAGCTGTCTGATAGCTAAAACTATAATCAATCAATGTGATCAGTATAATCACATAAGGAAGACTGTGATATGCTACTTTAAAGATAGATTTACATGGGTTTTTTTTGGAAATTGACATCAATAGTAGCCTAGCAACGTTGTTTATTGTTTTGATAAATATTACCACAAAAATGTAAATTACGGTCACTTCAAAACACAGTGTCAGCGTTGATCGTGATGCTGCATTCCACCTGACGTTGCTAGTTCATACTTATATACCAAGGTGGAGAAAAGGGAACCTACCTTACAAAATAAAAACTTAAGATTTATTATATCAGTTGTATGCAGTAATGAGTACTTTCGCAAAACAGTGCTGCTGAACGCCCATATTGAACGTTAAATACAGAGGTAAGACACCTTGTTCCACAAGACCACTAAGACAGTCCACTCTATAGTCGCAGAATATAATGAGCTCAGTGAGGTGTTATCACCCAAACCACGTGTCTGTTGCAATTACAACACATATAAGGGAATCTGACAAAGATCTGAGCGTTGCGGTTTTTCATTGAAATCCTTCTCTGAAGTGTTCAATAAACATGAGTTATTTTGACAACAGGTAGGTTTCCAATAAATCAGTACGCTCTATCTCGGTTATAATTTAACAAAGAAAATACTAAAATTGTTTACCATTTCTCATCTATCGATCTTTTGATCAAGAGAAAAAATTTTGGAGGCATATCAGTGTCTGTGAGATGAAAATGAGTAGTGACAGAATACCATGCATTATTATACCAGCTATACCACCCGGGGATAGCACCTTTGAAAGCTATTACTATCAATATGTTTTTGTAGTTAACAGCGACAAGCTTAGCGTGAATATCATTTCGGTGCTAGCATTAGGAAGCGTTTCTAACAATCGTTCGAGATTGCTGTAAATTCTTACAAAGGTGCGGGATTATGATTTCCCCCAAAATGGACGAACGGATTACGGCTTCAGAGGAGACAGCGAATTACAACCACACATTTGACATTAGTTTATGGAATTATAGAGCTAAACAGATTGCTATCTTTATTTATCTTGTTAGGGACACAGTTTAATTTGGACTATTTCAACGAACACTGAGATACATCATTCTCTAGATGACGACTTTACAACGAACATTATGGATTAAGAATACTGATCAGCGATACGGATTTGATATTTTTGGAACATCATGATGTCTTGCCGGCATCATTGAAAGCTGTTGACCGTTTCTCTCTTGCAGAAACTAGCCTATGTTTATGTATACTATGATTATCTTTTGGATTTGGTGCTAATACTGTTATACGGAATATGGAATAGGTTTTTGGATTATCGACGAGGATATGGACGATGGCTGAATTATGAATGACGGACCAGACGCTTGTAATTCTAGATTTGTCAAATACGTTCCAAAGACGCGGAAAGTTGTATGCGAAATTTTACTTGCCTGCTGTCGCACGATGAGAACAAATACCATTTCTTCAACTGAGACCGTACTTATTGAGGTGGAGCCTTATGGCAAATATTTCATGGAAAAAAAGTTGATTGGTACTGGGTTTAGTTGTAACAGTGCTGCTAATTTTTGTTGTTGATTATTTACGTGGAAAGAACAATTAGGTGTCACTTTAATTCAACCCTTTTGTGCCAGTAAGCATTACAGAAAGAGAAATGTCCGTATAAAATAGCCATTTTCAAAAACGGCATTTTTGGTCGATTTTGGGGGGTACATTGCGTAGTACATTGAATCATTAAACAGAAATTTCAATAATTTAACACTGTGATACCTTTAATCGCTATGGAATACAATGTCGTTGAATTTTACAAGCCGCTTATTTTGTATACGGATTTCAGAGCAACAAAACAATACCTCATGTAACATTCATTTACATGTGTTCTGTTAACACTGTGCTCTAAAGTCCGTATCCAAGGTTAATCAGATTGAAGTGGAAAATTACATAGTGGTCTGATGGTAGTCATACCCATGGTGTACTATGATTGGCAATATAACGTGTATCGAGTCGCACCAAGTTGATTTGGCACGCGTAATGAACATTCTAACGTATTTCCAGTACATTTGTGTATATTATTACGACCAATACAATCCAAGCTGATCAAAGAGCATTAATTCGTTTATTCACGAACAATATAAGAGAGTTTCAATTTTTATCATCTTTATAGTAAATTTATCAAAATTTGACGACGGCGATGTAGCGATTAAAAGTTGGACAACATGAGAAAACATTGTTGTGTTTACTCTTTCGTTTTTTCCTATGCAAGAGACCTGCATCACCAGACAATAATCTGGTCGTTTCTGTTGCCAGAAACGGCAAGATGGAGATAACAGACTTCAAGGACATTAGAACACTTCGGGAACAAACGGTGAACTCCATCTCGAAAATCGGCAGCTTACAATCGTTATTATACCAGTAGCGAATCGGATAACGACAGATTTAAGGCCAAACAAAAAACACCCCATCTGAATGCCCCCAGCTTGGCAGGTCTGTGGCATTCGTTTGCAACCCAGGAAACACTTGTAACATGTGTTCAAATTTACCACAGACATATCGCTTGGCATGTCATAAATTGTTCAGAATTTGAAAATGAAAAACTCAAAAATAACATGTTAATATACTGAAATCTCCAACAAGCCTTGTAATCGCGTGGGAAAATTCCATTCATCAGTGCAAGACTCAGTTTACTTAGGGTTGCGATGTTAGCTCTAATGAAATAATACGGTTTGAAAAATGTCCACTAGCAGATCATCGAATGCTGATTCCGGCCCTGATGGGTAACTATATCGTTTTTCTCACTATTTGTTCCACGCGGATCTGGAACACTAAAAGTTGCAAGGTTATGTAATATTTCAAACATCTCTAAACATTGCCACACTCTTCAGATTTGGACCATCATTGTTCAACTTTGACAATATGTTCAACATGATAGAGTACGAAGTGAAAGATAAAACAAGACGAAATGGACCTTTGTTGCCAGTAGAAATCTACGGAATCGTAGAGGGGACATCCACAATCTTTTTTTCGCGGAAAATTATCTCGTCCCACGACATAATTATCTCGTCCCACGACATAATTATCTCGTCCCACGACATATTTATCTCGTCCCACGACATAATTATCTCGTCCCACGACATATTTATCTCGTCCCACGACATAATTATCTCGTCCCACGACATATTTATCTCGTCCCACGAGATAATTATCTCGTCCCACGACATAATTATCTCGTCCCACGACATAATTATCTCGTCCCACGAGATAATTATCTCGTCCCACGACATAATTATCTCGTCCCACGACATAATTATCTCGTCCCACGACATAATTATCTCGTCCCACGAGATAATTATCTCGTCCCACGACATATTTATCTCGTCCCACGAGATAATTATCTCGTCCCACGACATAATTGACCAATGACAACGGGTTTTACAACTACGTTGTTAACGAATGAAAGCGCACGTAACTTGCGAAAAGAAGTGTCTTATATACCTGTACATTCTTCCGAGTAGCTCGCCCGAGCTCTCTGCTGGGTCAACCATTAGTTCAGGAATTAATGCGACACGGCATCCCTAATGACTTCCTTTGACGATGAGTTTTATTGACTTTTGGCTTGTTTTCCTGAACGCCGACAGTATACGGCCTATTGTTATCTCATCAAAAGAGCTAGAGGAACTACTGCTTTCGCAGAACTTCGTGTACATAAAACTAATAAAGTTTACGTAGTTCAATCCAGCGTTAATTCTGCACGTTTTGCAGTTCACCATGAAACAACAAAATTGATATATTCTTTATAAATGTGAAAGTCCTGTATCATTAATCAGATGGGAGATTTGTGGGTTGTTTTTTTACTTCATGGCGTCAAGTCTGTATGTTATAACATTGGCAGATCAACACCATCGTGGAGTTAAAATAATATGGTACGTATTGGCGATTTTCTGCATTTCTCAATCGATTTTATTGAAAGGAATAAAATTAGTATTTTTTTTTAGTTAATATACTGTGTTCAATGTTGTACGATAAATGGTCTCCGACATATCGCCGAAAACGTCTGGGGTATATTATCTGGGACAGACAGTAGATTTATTTCTATGGTTTCTTTGTGAAAAGTAGTTGAAAATTAATATATCTCTTGTTTGTGTATGAAGAAATACTGAGCAAATGACTGGGATCTCAATTGAAACACAAAACTTTATAGATAAAAAAAAAAGATCAAAAATTCTGCTCAACGGACGTGTTGATGTTTTTTCGTCCAAATATGCGATTGGATTAGAGAACATTATTTCATTCTCAGAGATGATCGCCCGAGATTTGAGCCCAAAATCGTCAGTCTATTGTTTTGTCACTGATCGATTGCAATCTTAATTTAGGCCTACCGCTAGGCACTTGCGGTCATAAGTTTACTTCCCCAGTATTAAGCAACAACTGGAAAAAATACTTGATAAGAAAAACATTCACTTCTATGCTATGTTTTCTTTCATTTTTTTTTTTTTTTTTTTTTTTTTTTTTTCTTGGAGCCTTCTCGGTTTACTCCTTCTCAGGTTAATATGTAATGTCTGTCACATTTATATAATGCAAGGAAGTGGCGGAGATCGAGACACCTGTTCAGATGTGTACTTGTATCCGCTAAAGAAAATGTTGACATCAAATTATAGCAGTTGGAGGATTTTCACTCCTAATCATGAATACTGTTTGAGGGAATGGATAAACTTCACTTCTTTGGTGTTCTCTAGTCAGTCTTGTGTGAAATCTATGTCAACAGAATTGTATTACAATATGACATCGGCTTTATTATGAAGTCTGCGTCCGCTCCATACACAGATCCTACAACTCCAGACGAGAAAAAAACACACACACATTGAAACGCTCTCTTCGTTAAACAACTACATTCCGCCCGAAGGTTTGCAGACTTTTAGTGAACCAGGGACATCAAAATTAAGATTCCATTCGTCCAAACCCAAGAAAACTTTGAAATGATCAATGATTTTTTCCTTGTAGTTTGAGGTTGTTTTTTTTATTGCCTAGGCCATCTGCATATTGCCTAAAATTCCCAGACTGACGGCAATAGAAGTACGTTATGTGCGCTTTCATTGGTAAACAACGTAGTTGTAAAATCTGTTGTCATTGGTCAATTATGTCGTGGGATGAGATAAATATGTCGTGGGACGAGATAATTATCTCGTGGGACGAGATAATTATGTCGTGGGACGAGATAATTTTCCGTGAAAAAAAGATTGTGCGTGTCCCCTCTACGGTTCCGTAGAAATCTAATAAAATCATCTCCCTGGTAGTGAAGGATCAAACAAGACGGAATGCACCTTTGTTGCCAGTAGAAATCTAATAAAATCATCTCCCTGGTTGCATAGTTGTATGAAAATTATATCACGAACCTGATGAAGAATGTCAAGAAACTGAAAATATTCATTACATTTATTGCCATTTATGACAAATAACACTTCCGTTATACCACCAATTAGGTACATGTCGGACAGTCCATTTTCTCTATATGGCCCGGTCAATCGCCCTCCACGGACATCCGATGTAGAGGTTATATGTAAGTTCATGTCGTTCCGGCCTTTTCAAAGAGGTACATCATAGTAAGAGGAGTCATTAATAGTGTTGTTCCTAACTTAATTCTTGGCTAGTAATAATTGTGAAGTAATGTGTGTTGACATTGGCAGGGCGATGTTGTTAACCCTATCTGCCCTATGGGGTTTGTCTTTTCTAACGGGATGTGTCTTTGTGTCATATTGATTGCCCCGGGGAAAAAGCTACAACTCCCGGCGAAATATGTTGATTATCGTGGTAATCGATCGTTTATGTTAACTGCTGTAGAACACAGACAGGACAACACCATGAGACTGTGTATATTCAACAACCTATTGAATGTTCTACGATTACTAGGAATTCATTGAGCATTCTCCAATTGTGTGGGGAAATCTCCTCTTTCATCCTGAAGCATCATTAGACCCGCTGTCCATTCGGACTCCAGGGATGGACATGAAAATTCATCGATCTGTATTCTCCAGCAGGACTCCAGTATGACTTGACCCATGAAGCACACCAGCTTCTCGAGTTTTTACATATGACAAAATGGCGTGCATGCATCTCCTGATATATACTGACACGTTGTTGTATATTAATCAAGACCTAATCAACACCTTAATCAATACTGGTGAGGTTTGAAAGTTACTAATTTAACGTTGGTGTCTAGTGAAGTGTATAATATCGTTAAATCTAATTCTAAAGATTCATACATTATCATTTACCAGTTTGATTTTAGTTGCTTTTCCTACAGTTTCTACCGATAACTGTTATCTGAGAACGATATTGTCTAGCTCATAAGAGCACTGAGATTATAACGTTAATGTTCGTATATATTCAGCTCGAAACATACAACACGTCGTGAATTTTCTTCTAGTAATAGAGGCGGTCATGCGACTGAAATTATATTGATGAAGTGAAGATTTGTGAAGATTTCAACCCTAAAAGCTGTGTATAAGTAAACAAGGCAACCTTGAATGTCAGTGGGTGATAATGTCTGCTGGATACCGCACTGCTCTGACATTTACTAAATATTCGCAGGTGGTTCACATTTTCATTATTCCCACAGATTAGTTTCACATAAACATGTATTAAACGCAACATTACAAGGGTGGTGAAAACCGATGCCGGTGTACTGAAAAGAAGACCCTACAGACAAATAAATAAATCTGTATTCCGGACGGACGATGGCATAATCACAGGCGAAATATAGAATATATATCGCAATGACTTCTATTTTCAGAGTTATATTTCCATATATATATATCGATATTTTGCCGAAATGTACAGTATTTAGCGATGTTCGCACAGTATACCATACAGTATTGTACAGTAGTGTACATTATTGTAGAGATATTCTGTAATGTAGTGGAACGTGACGAAAACCGCCTAAGTTAGCAAATAATTGTGTTGGTCTTTTCATGATCATCAGTAATTTCAAACTTTATTTACAAGACCATGCAGGAAGGTACAAAGTATTGCGCTTCAACAGGTTGATGCCATATACGAGTGATGTCAGTGAATGGCGTCAGAAATTGGCCGAGCTAATATCAAAATTTGTTAAGATAAGATTGTTTGTTTTCGGTGCTAGAACAATAAAACATTGTCGCACTACACGCTATTATTAGGGACATAAACGTGCAACAAATAAAATGACATATCTATTAAAATGAAACTTACATAAACACCTAAAATATCAAAGGAATGAATCTGTAAAAGCTTCGCACCAACGATAACTCATCAGGTACAGTCAGTCGACGGTAACGTAAATGCCTCAATCACTAATTAAACTTTAACTTCGTTTATGGTGGAAGACTATATTCATCAAACCAAGAAACTACAGAGATTGTTATATGATTAACATGCAGTACGATTTCTGAAAACTGACACATGGTGCAGACGGCTTAAAGCACACGATCACCACTGATGTAGAATTTCAACCTTAAAATTTACATATTTGCAAAACTATGTTTTCTGTGTATTCATCAGTTCAAATCTGTAGATGTACAAAACCTGTCCATAGAGAGTTGAATCCCTGTGATGATAATGGCTCGGTGAGATGTTGCCACTGCAGTTACCAGATGACATGGAGTAGGGCTGCAATGATGTGTCCCCGTGTGCAAGCGCGACATTCGAACAACAACGAAACGTAAGTGCAGCTCAACAGATAGTTATGGAAGAACAGCCTTGCCAAAATTGTCAGGATTTGTATTGCAATTGTAATTTCAATGCATTGAAAAACAATCAATCATAAGCGTCGAATTTCAAAGTATTGAAAATATAATATCAACGCAGTGAAATTAAACAAATCATAGGCTATCAGTTTTGTTGTATGAAATTCAATTTCATTGTATATAAATTCTCTTTCAATGTATCGAAATTATGTTTTAACATAATTTCGTTTTAATGTATCGAAATTCTGGTTTAATGTATCGAAATTCTGGCTCAATGTATCGAAATTCTATTTCAACGTATTTATAAATCCACCAATTTAAACACAAGGCCATGGCCTGTTACAAAACCAAGCGCAGGAAGGTTGTCGGAAGGTTGCCCAAAATTAGCAACAGGCTCTATAAAGGACTCTATAAAGTATTTAGATGTGCTGTCAATTTCCCGCCTTTCTTTTAGATGTTGCACGTGATTGGAATTATTTACGTCTGTTACCGGTCATATTATTATATGTATTTTTGGGATGATCAACCTCCTCCTGCCATGGTGAAAATATTAACACCAGTTTCAGGCGTAACTTGATTCAGGCGAATCTGGCCATCCGATCACGCGAATGGGGACTCCCGCTCACCTTTTGAGAGCTCTCCTACAGCTATACATCAAGCATGATGAAATATAAGCTAAACATTTATCATTCGTTATAATATTTTTCATCCGATATTGAGCTTAATAGTACAGCAGCATTACACTGAACTGATTTTAATCTGACAAAGATTGTATTGCCATAGTGTGGAAGTTATTCGATATATAATACGTACCATGTAGCAGGTTAACAATTTATATTGATCCCCTCTCCCTTCCAAGTCCCTGGCCTCTCCATGACTGGGAGCTTCGGGCGCACGGACCGACAAAATGCGATGCGTGTACAACTAACCCTATCAAATCAAGTGTGAATTGAGCCCATTACTGTAATTCCGACTACCACTGACGAAAAGCAGAATGGCAAGTCAATAAGTGAAACTTCGTTTCATAGGTCAAATTTCAATACATTGCAAACGGCCGCATGTGATTAGCTGACTTTTAATACACTCTACACTGTCAGTAGGATTCGGTCAAATTGACCAGTTATTTTTGGGTATAGACGAGACAAGCCCAAAGAAATTGGATCGCATTCCATTTTGAACCGAAAATTTTGAGTCCGTTTGACTCAACTATTTGGGGTACGCCACTTCTACACCAAAAAACATCTGACAGTGTAATTGAATTTCAGTATATTGATATTACATTTTCAATGCATTAACTTTCGGGACATGTGATTTTTAAATTTTCTATATGTTGAAATTATTATTTGGCAGAGATTTTGGCAGGGATGGTCTACCATGCATGGCTGAACCGATCAGCAAACGTATGCATAGAGATGGGCAGACACGTCCAAGCAAATCCAAGTATGTCGGCGCAAATATTGTCACTGCCTTCAGAGATACCCCTCCAACAACTCAAATCAGATCATCAGATGGAAAGAAGTAACCCAAAAACTGTTGAGCCAGAAGCGAGTCTGGAATCTGGAACCGGGGGTCGGCTCTATAGACAATACCTATAGAGTCGCTGTATCTACCACGCCCACTGGAAATATGCGGATTTTATTTTTTAAAGATGCGGTTATATAAATTAGGTATTTAATGGACGACCGCTAAATAATGAATGACGGACAAGACGCTTGTATCCTAAGTATAGATTTCTGATATTTTAGCAATGACAAAGCGGACTGGTTTTCTTCACCTCAATTCTCTATCTTGCTTTATACTCTTCGCGTCACGTCTGTATCTCGTTTGAATCTATTGTGGTATAAATATGTATAAATATCATTTCAAATTATTGTAATGCTTGATATCTTGCCTATGTCATAATGAATGCATTGGATGCATTCCAATCCATTGCCGCGTATTCAAAATAGGAGTCATTTCTATCGAATGATAGACAAATGGTATAACTGTAACATATAATTCTAAAGTACTGATACTTTATGAGGTTATTAAACCGTAGATTCTATTCGTAGCAAATTTAAATCATGTTATATCCATATTGAAGCAAATATATCGTCGTTTTCTAGGCGTTTTAGACCTGTCGGTTCCAAAACTTTGTGTACTTCCGCGTTCGGTGTCGACATATTCTGTACGGAAATAATCGTATTTGAAAACTCGTGACCAGACGCTTCCATATGTATAGTTCGATGCTGAAGTTGCAAACACCGGGAATTAGAATTAGAACAGGAAATGTGGATTTGGTTGGTCAAAATGTGGGATTTGTTTTTCTTTCATCACAACATCAAACCAGATTGAACGAAATCGGAACAAATCTCACCAATCAAATCAACGTTTCCTCCGGTTACTCAACAAACATATTGACGAGGCAGTTTTGAGCGGGATTCTTACATGACTGTATTATTATCGTCTTGTCAAAATAATGTAAATATTTCCGTCTGAAGGAGAGAAGTAAAAAATTTATGTTCCAGCTACTTTATCACTCTGATATATATTTCCTGCTAACCAGTGCTAAACATTACGCTGCCACTTGCGTTTTTTAGGAAAATGTCGGGTTTTGAGACGAGGGGCTCGATATTGCTATGATAATATCGTCTTATGTTTTTCTACGAGTTGATCAATACAAATGTGATATGTTAGTAAAAAACACGACCTTTCCATCGTGCCATCCACTACTAGCGGACATAATTTAATCAAGTCTTAGAAAAATGGAAGACATCGATTATATAAAAAGACATCTCGTTCGCTTGAGGTCAGCTGCAAAATTGACCTATACATGTATTTGTTGGAGGATAAATAGCACTCACCGAGTCCCGCGGATGTAAAAAATCTAACTGTCTTTTCCCGAATAATGGAACAGTAAACAATCTACTGTTTGGAGCAGGATTTATAGCCAGCAGTTCAATATGGTAGATATGATGAATCTCTTACACTGATAATGGATCACTTTAATAAAACACGATACATCTTAAGCATTAAGTATTACTTCGCCATATATTATGAGTAGCATATAGTTCCCTTTTAACATTACGGCACGTACTCAAAAGTTACCCTAAAGCCCTAATGTCTGTATGTTCGTCTGTCTTTTTATAACTCAATAAAGACGCGATGTTGAAATACAATATATACGCCATTCGAACGGTATTGATCCTGAGAGCAACATAGATCTGTTTTGGACGGGGTCCCGAAGATGGAAATGGCCACGTCCAAATTATGTTTTCCTACGTTATAAGTATATTGTCGACATGTATGATAGACCAGATAGCATCAGTGTAGAACCTGGTGGTGTACATTTTCAGAGGTTGTGTTTAGTATGCCCGGATAGACCATCGTCGAAATTGTGATGTCCAATAACTCGATAACCGCGTGATATAGTGACACAATTTATATTCTTGTAAAGGCCTTGCTACGTAGAGTCATACAGAATTATGTTTTACTGGGTCCCAGGAGGTGGGGCTGGCCAAACCCCAATTTAGTTTCCCTACGATATAAGTATATATGCTAAAATTAGTGCCGAACCTGGAGAGGGGCGCATCTACATGTATACTGTGACAGTACGTAGTGTGACGAGCATCAGATCCCCATTGACTATAGCCGTCTCCACAAAGCCTGTTTCACCTCATTGACCGAACGCTATGTAGACGATCTTATCGATGTGTATAATCGCTATATAAATGGCACAATGAAGGATATATTTCCACCTTCACTGTATTTGAAGGAAACTACAGATATCCATAACGACACGTCATATTTTGACCTATACCTCTATAAAAATGAAGTTGGTCTTCTCAATCGTCAACCCTACGACAAGAGAGGAGATTACAATTTCGACATCGTAATCTGTTCGTTTCTGAACAGTAACATTCCAGTGAGACCTGCATCTGCCGTATACGCGCTTAGTAGCATTTGCTGGATTTTTTGTAAAATGCGATAATCATAATGAACGGCATAAAACATCATTGCAGAAGCTTGCACCAAGTGGCGCCACTCAACTCCCACAAATTTGGCGGTACAAAATACGAGCCTATCGCTGACATTACGTTCCGTAACTTTTGTCTACTTCCGCTTAATCCAGGGTCCTCAGTAGTAGCGTTAGGGCATTTGGAGGGCCCTTTCACCCGGATGTAGAGGTCATTTGGGGCGGAAACGAGGCGGGAGGAGAGGTCAAGTGCAGTATAGTTCCGGCAGAAGGACCAAAAGCTACCTCCAATCCAGGAGAGTTCCAATTGTTGGAGGGGATGTATTCAGGATGTATTCATCCGCGGTGATGCGGTCTGGCCGCGGTTTTGGCGGTGATTCGGTCTCGGGAAAAAGCTTCCGCGGAGAAAAAGTAGTCCCTAGATAAAATGGTCGGATGGGGTCGAGTGAGGTATCAAAGTGAAGCTTATGTGAAGGGGCATCTAATGGGCTGGGTGTGGGGTTGACATATCGGCCTTCTGCGCATGCGCGGTGGCCGAAGGGTATGAAAATAGCCGTTTTGGGATGTAGGGGAGTCCCTAATGGTCCAATGGGGTCGAGTGAGGTATCAAGGTGAAGCTTATGTGAAGGGGCATCTGATGGGCTGGGTGTGGGGTTGAACTATCGGCATTCTGCGCATGCGCGGTGGCCCAAGGGTATGGAAATAGACGTTTTGGAGCTAGGGGAGTTACTCATGGTCCAATGGGGTCGAGTGAGGTATCGATGTGAAGCATTCGTGAAGGGGCATCTGACTGCACTAGCGGCTCGTGCGTTGTCACCATTCTGCGCATGCGCGGTGGCCCAAAGGTATGGAAATAGACGTTTTGGAGCTAGGGGAGCTACTCCTGGTCCGATGGGGTCGAGTGAGGTATCGATGTGAAGCATTCGTGAAGGGGCATCTGACTGCACTAGCGGCTCGGGCGTTGTCACCATTCTGCGCATGCGCATAGACGTTTTGGGATGTAGGGGAGCCCCTAATGGTGCAATGGGGTCGAGTGAGGTATCAAAGTGAAGCCTAGGTGAAGGGGCATCTGATGGGTTGGGTGTGCGGTAGGAATATCATTCTGCGCATGCGCAGATGCAATGCGGAGCTCTCGTCCAATCAGAAGCGAGTATTTCAAATCCGTCCCAGAGCTCTCGTCCAATCAGAAGCGAGTATTTTGACCCGGTGCATTATGGGACATATCCAAGATGGCGGCACGTATGTTCAAGATGGCGGCACATCCGGTGTCGAAAACTGGCCATTTTGTCGGGATGTGGTCACCTAGTGTCGAAAACTGGACCCTGTATGGGTCCCGCTCTACGTGTTGGAGCTAGGGGAGCCACGAATGGTCCAATGGGGTCGAGTGAGGTATCAAAGTGAAGCCTAGGTGAAGGGACATCTGATGGGCTGGGTGTGGGGTTGAACTATCGTCACTCTGCGCATGCGCGGTGGCCAAAGGGTATGGAAATAGACGTGTTGGGGTGTAGGTGGGCTCCTCATGGGCCGATGGGATCGAGTGAGGTATCCATGTGAAGCCTAGGTGAGGGAGTTACACTAGGGTGTCGTTTCCATTCTGCTGCGCAGGTCACGTGGGGGTTGTGACGTCACTTCCGGGTTTTTCACTAAAACTACCTCCAAACATAGAAGAGTTCCAAATGTTTCCCCTTACACGTCCGTATGTTCAACCGCCGGGGTGTTTCCCCGCCCCGCCCCGCCCCGCCCCGGCCGCAGCGCGCGCGCGCGTCATCACCGGTAGTGCGCTCGCGCGCGCGGAGTATTATACAATCGGATAGCGGTTGTCGTGAATAACAACAAGTTCAGCAATGTTTATATATTTTATTATCCCCAATGTTACATCACACCCAGGCTGAGGGAACCGCCCTGGGTATGTTTAGTATGTTCACAGCAAAACAAACTGAAATATCACACATCGTGTTTTATTATTTAACGCACCGTCACATTAGGTACAAGGGTTTACTGAGCTCAATTCAACGATCAGCATGTAGACATAGAGAGTATGTGCGGCATGTTATGGTATTCATCAGTGCGCGGGTGACGCATTCAACCGATGGTGGTGGTCGGTCAGCTTGGTCAGGAAAAACGTGATATTGGTTACCCTCTCTACCACCCATTGTATGTTGGGGGGTTGACGATGTGCCCATCTCAAGGGTTCCACGGTGTCCAGTATCTCCAGCATCGTCTCTAGTGACCTCCGGTTAATGATAGTGAACGGCTGGTCAGACACATAGATATTATTGCCGGGATAATAATACCGTAACTGGCCCGTCTTTTTGTGACGTAAGATGTATCCGAAAGCGACATTCAATTTGAAGGCCGTAGTTTGATCTTTGAAGATGGCTTCCACGTAGCTGCGTAGACAGGTGCGGTTGGTCAGTGGAAAATTGTAAATATCTTGAATAGGGCCATGAGGGTGGAAACAGTGCCGTGTCATGGACCAATGGCGCCGATCGATGTCACTCACTGGATGGTTGTCCTGTAAGAGATCGCCCAGAAAATGTTCGATGTTGTCAGGCGTATGACTCGAAACCGTAACGCTGGGGTCCGGCTGGATACCCAGGCTCTTCTGAACTGTGGGTATAGGCGGGCTCTCCTTCATCGCATCACCATTGGCGTTCGTCTCCCCGGGCTTATCTTCACTGGGGTTGACCTTCCGCGGCTCCTCTTCAGTAGGAAGTTGTCGCTCAAACCGTAGAGACGGACCATGAACCAAACGCTGATGCCGTCTTAACTGACTGCGGCGTTTGAAGAGTTGACCACAATCCTCGCATGGACGCTTGCGTCGCCCATGAATTGAACGTTCGTGGCGCAGTAACTGATCCTCCCGATTAAATGACCCTGCGCAGGTTATACAAGTATACCGTGCATCGTTGTGGGTGGAGGCCTCGTGGCGTCGTAAATTATCTAGACGAGTAAACTGCCTCTGACAAGTTGTGCAAGTGAACATCTTGGTGGAATCGCCCAGAAAACATCTTGGTGGAATCGCCCAGAAAATGTTCGATGTTGTCAGGCGTATGACTCTGTACCGGGGCATGAATCAACCGTTGGTGTCGCAGCAACTCACTGCGTCGTTTGAAGAGTTGACCACAATCCTCACATGGACGCTTGGGCGGCCCATGAATTGAACGTTCGTGGCGCATTAACTGATCCTCCCGATTAAATGACCGTGCGCAGGTTATACAAGTATACCGTGCGCCGTTGTGGGTGGAGGCCTCGTGGCGTCGTAAATCTTCTGGGCGAGTAAACTGCTTCTGGCAAGTTGTGCAAATGAACATCTTGGTGGTTGACAGAGTGTCTGATGAAACGGCAAGGCCGCTTCCCTTTTATAGCACGCTAGCTGGTAATCTATTTTTAGCACACTCTACCCCAAGACGAGGATTAAGACCTGGTGTACTGGTGAGCCGCATTGTGCGCACGCGCATGAAGACCCTCATACATACCTCAATGCAGGCGCAGACGCGAAGTGCCCGGATGTAAAAATGACGTCACTTCCGGTTTGGGTGAATGGAGCGTGACCTTTGGACATGTCCAGACTTGTCTGACCGCCATTGTTGGAAAATGGCGGCTAATGGCGGAAGGTGGCCGCCATTGTGGAAAAATGGCGGATAATGGCGGATAATGGCGGAAGGTGACCGCCATTGTGGGAAACCCCCACAGACAGGTCAGTACATGCATTTCTATGATGTTCACGCATAATAAAAAGGATTGACCTGTAATCTGTGTTGTTGTTGTTGCTCCCTTTTTTGGACTAACCCATCAGAATAGTACGTATCACGGACTACACCCGTAGAGCTACATCTGGTCTATAAAACACGTCTCTCTGGATCCTACACCTTCATTTCTACGGTTGCAGAGCCATGACGGAGATCCAGCCCTATGCGACTCGCATTTTACAGCATGCCACCGTGGTGAATTCATTCACGGGTTACCGAGCAGTGGTCCGGTCCATGTTTGCAGATGGCGACGACAACGAGGGGCGACGCCAGATCCTGAACGAGTTCACAGAAGCGGTCCTCCACAGAGTGCACTCGATGGAGAGGCGTGCCATCACTCACCACTACTGGACTATGACAGCCATCCTTGATGCTCGGGCAATGGACCACGAGCGCTCACGCCGGAACCAACGCCGGCTGGTTGGCCTCACACTAGTCTGTGCCCTATTGACCCTGGCGCTATGGCATTGCCACTATAAATACGAGGGTCAGACACAGTGTGTGTCATTCACCGATCGTCATTGGATCAAGCATGTCACCCGTCCTACGAGCCATCCTGCCCCTTACACTCCAGGTGGGGTTACACGTCTATGAAGATAAAGTCACCCTCGTGGAAGACCGTGGAGATGTTTGCTGGTCGCCCGCTGAGACCGTATCGAATACGGTGACGCTACACCGTGACGCCTGGACCAAATTTAAACGGGTGTTGAGCGGCGAGCTCGACGGACACGTCATCCACATAGACAATGCCATCTACGTATACCGTGGACCCTTCTTCCCACGTCTGGGCCGCTACCAAGACCCTACGCGAGGCTTCACCCTAGTCCCCGATCTGTGGATAGCCTTCGAGAAAGTGGTGCCTATCGTGGACCAGCTGACTACACCGGACGAGCGGTCATCAGACGAGTTGGAGTGGGCTCGTGCCCTGAGAGAAGCGGCGGCAGAACCCCATGAACAACTGTCTAGCCATGAACCCGACGACGACGATGCCATTGATTACCCGGCTAGACTCAGTCAGCCCAGTGACATCACCACCTGATCCTTTGATCTCACGGGGTTGTCCCTATAAATACGGGAGACAGTCAACTCTGGTACCATTCACGTACTGACCATGGCGGAGCATATAATACTGGCGTATCTCAGCTTGACCCCCGAGGTTTTCCTGCACGTGTATGCGGATAAGGTCGATATCATGGAGGAGGTGGTGGGAGACATCTGTGATGCGGACCCTACACAACCGTGCCCGGCTCACATTCGTCTGTCCCGAGAGGGCTGGACCAAATTCAAACGGGTGTTGTCTGGTGAACTGGACGGCGATCTCATCCACTTGTGTCACGATGTGTACATCCGACGCGGCCCTTTCTTTGCTCAATTGGCTCGGCTAGATGGGGGTACAGTGCATTTTACCCTTCACCCTGGTCTATGGTCTGCATTGGAACATGCCGTGGTAGATTTGGATGAAGTGCTTATCAAGCGGTCATCAGACGAGTTGGACTGGTCATTTACCATGGACACTGTGAAAGCCAATGAAGAAAATCAGAAAGAAACTCCGGCCCAAGATATACCCGTTATAAATAAACGATAGAGCCAGGGTGCATCATCATTGTGTCACCATGAAGCGCTGGGGGAAGGTGTTGGATAACTTATACTACAGTCCCGACAGTCCGGCGGCCTATAGTGCATTGTCGGCTCTCTATCGAGCGGCCAAACCCCAGGGGATACAACGTGCCCAAGTTCGAGATTGGTTAAGAAGACAAGACACCTATACCTTACATCGATTTGTCCGTCGCCATTTTCTACGGAACCGGGTCATCGTGGGAGGAATAGATGCCCAGTGGCAAGCGGATTTGGTCGATATGAGCTCCTTTGCCAAACACAACGATGGGGAATCGGTATATCTTGACGTGCATCGATATCCCTATCAAGTATGCGTGGGTGGTACCCATCCGGACAGGGGCGAATCTCATAGCGGCGTTCAAGGCATCTTCAAGGTGAGGGCGCAAACCTTTGTATTTGCAAACCGACGAAGGCACGGAATTCCTCAACAGACCGTTCCAAGCCTTTCTCAAGAAACAGAAGGTGTCTTTCTTCCATACGTACAACGAGACCAAGGCTTCCGTGGTGGAGAGGTTCAACAGGACATTCAAAGGCCGCATGTATAAATATTTCACCTATAAGAATACCAGGCGGTACATCGATGTTCTCCCGAAACTGGTGAGGGGTTACAATCGAGCCTATCACCGGAGTATAGAGAGAGCCCCATTACCGTGACCCAACGCAATGAAGCCCAAGTCCGCCGTGTCTTGTACCCCAGGCCATCGCAGCGAACGACGAAGGCGGTGTACAAGGTCGGGGACCCTGTACGGATCAGTAAAGTCAAGGGCAAGTTCGAGAAAAGTTACTTGCCCAACTGGAGCGATGAGCACTTCCTGATTAAACGGCGCCTACCCCGACGGCGGCGAGTCTATGAACTGGAAGATCTCCAAGGGGAAACGTTGCTGGGGACGTTTTACGACACGGAATTACAGCCTGTTGTAAAAACACAGCAAGACTACTACACGGTGGAGCAGATTTTGAGAACGGAACGTCGACGTGGCAAACTGTTTCATTTCGTAAAATGGCAAGGCTGGCCCAGTTCCTTCAATTCCTGGGTCGCGGCCAACCAGGTGAAACGACTATAAAGCCAGACACCACTGCCGTCCTCCTTCATTCCACGTCCGACCACAGTGCTATGGACAAGCAGCAGCTGCCTCTGAACACAGCGTCTCCCAAAACGCGCAAAGCACAAGTGGGCTTTGGGGTGCTATTGCTAACCCTGCTGAGTGTGTTGTACGGAGGTGTGTTTTACGACGTAGCCTATGTCAGCACGTTACTTAACCAACTGAGAACACCAGCCACCAGCGAAACCGGTCTACAGAGAGCACCAGTCGTATCGAGCCCAGTCACCACCACCACACCCAGTGTACAAGCCACGTCGAGCTCCACACCAAGCTCTACACCTACACCAAGAACACCCACTACGTCTCAAGACCCACCGGATTTCATCCCTCACAGTGAACCGACAACGACGACCCACGTTGTACCCACCCCCATCATCATCATCCCTGACAGTGAACAGACAACGACGACCGACGTTGTACCCACCACCACCACTCCAGTTCACTCGTACGAAATTTACAAGAGCGGGTTACCACGACAACGGATACACCTCGAACCATGGACCCTGGGTGGCAGCATCCCTTCACTTGCGTCATCGCAGGACCGACGGGCTCCGGCAAAACGCACTTCGTCAGGCAGCTCCTTCAACACTCCGACAGCATGATCACTCCACCCATTGCCAGAGTCGTGTGGTGTTACGGAAAATGGCAGGAAGCGTATGCAGCAATGCCCCACATCACGTTCGTGGAAGGCCTACCCAACCTGGCCGATTTGGAACCCGACACCTTGGTGGTTCTGGATGATCTCATGGCGGAGGCGGACAGTCGGGTGACCCAACTCTTTACCAAAGGCAGCCATCATCGACGGCTCAGCATCATCTACATTGTGCAGAATCTGTTCAGTAAAAACAAAGAACATCGCAATATCAGCTTAAATGCCCACTACCTGGTGGTCTTCAAAAACCCGAGAGATACCACTCAACTGCTGCACCTGGCGAGGCAGATGTATCCCGGCCGCACACCGTTTGTGTTGGAAGCCTTCAAAGATGCCACAACCCCTCAGCACGGGTATATGCTCTTCGACCTCAAGCAAGCCACCCCCGAACATCTTCGACTACGGACCGGCATCTTTCCCGGAGAGACCCACCACGTGTACATGCAAAAATAATGTAAACACACCCACAGTGGCTCCCCCAGCTGGGGTCTGTGTGTTTGATGATGGGGAATAATAAAAAGAATGAATACCACAGCAGGGTTGACCTTGTCTCTGAAGTAGATAAAAGGAGCAGAGTTGTGGGTTCTAGCATTAGTTGTACAGGATGTCTGCGCGAGTACGGAAGCACGCTCCCACGCTTCGTGTATTGAAGACGGTTCCACCCGAGTTAGTCCGAACCATTGTACGCGGTGCGGACCCTGACCTTGTACGCTGTCTGTGCGAGATCGGGTACAACCTGTTTCAAGGCCACGTACCACTGACTCCGGCTCAGAAGACCAAGTTGGCCAAGCATAAGACAGGTCTCCGAACCTTAGTCCATAAGCGGGTCCCTCAAACACAAAAGAAAAAGGTGTTACAGAAAGGCGGCTTTCTCGGGGCCATCTTAGCACCGTTGGCCGCTTCTGTGTTGGGTCCAATATTGGGTGGACTCTTCGGCCGACAATGAACCACACGAAAAAAATGGTCCTCGTCGAACCTCGTTTCCTGCAAAACCTCCAATCACCCTACCCTGTCCCACCTACGGTGAAGACCATAAACAGCCTCGATGGAGAGATGCAACAGATCTTACAGAGACCGGGGTTAAGCGACAGTGAGAAAATACAACGGTACAATGAGACGCTTCAACGGTACATGACGTTCATGGACCAATACAAAACCCTGTCTACCCCAGCAACAGCACCACCACCACCACCACCACCACCACCACGTGACAGACCGCTGACCTCAGCACCGTTCCAACAGCCGGGTGAGGTAGCCCCCACAGCCCACAGTGGGTGGAAGACGAAGTGCTGAAGAGTGTACCTGCCTCGTTCAAGAAACAAGCTGGCCTGGTATTACAACGGATGAAACAGAATCCTAACATGACTTGGAATGATAAAGACGAACTCCTGGTACAGAATCAGGTGGTTCCGGGGACCCACATGACGGATTTAGTGAATGATCTGATGCGTCAACGCAGATCGCACACGGACCCTCGAGGATGGGAGGTCTTCGCTCAAGGCTTGAAAGACATGCATGTACCACAGGAATTGGTGGGGAACCCCCACCGCTGGGCCTTTATGCAGCGTGACTCACCGACTCGTGCACCACGACTCTCACCACAACCTTCTTGGGAAGCCGACTGGGAACCGGAGTCACCCCCCAAAACTCCACCACAACGGGCACCTTCTTTTCAGACCTTTAAAAAACCACCCTCGATCAGGACACCCCACATCTCCAGAGCCGTGACACGTAGCAAGTCAACGCGACGAACACGACCGCCGGACACAACCGCCCAAGGCCTGGAACATCTATTAAAACCAACAGCAGCAGCAGGACAGCTCAGTCGCCATGTTTTACCTCACCCTACCCAGTAACAGTTCGCTGGATGTGTTTCCTGACAACACCGTGGCCAAGTACGTCACCCAGTTACCGCAACCGTTACATTTACCTGGCCGGTGGGAATGTGGCCTCGTGGATATCCAATACCCTTACTCGTGGTACAACGTGCGAGCCAATGAAGTCTGGTACGAGGTGACCTACGAAGGCAAAAACACCCGACTCACCCTGCCCGAAGGCCAATACGATACCCCCAAAGAGTTCATGGGTGGGCTGTCAAGACTGTTGCATTATAAGGCTCTACGGGAGGTGACGAATACTTCAAAACCCATCAAAGCCTATCCCTTCAAGAATCACGTGGTCTTCGATTACAACGCACACAACGACAAGGCAGAGCTTATCGTCACCGGCAAGGCGAGTGTCGTACTGAGTCCTATCCTACAGCAAATGCTGGGTTTCGATCTAAAGACGTTCGCTGGTCCCACCGAACACCATGGCGAGATGCCGATGGATATGAAGTCGGATATGTACGGACTCTACGTCTACTCGGACGTGGTGGACAGCCACATCGTGGGCGATATCAACACACCTCTGTTACGTGTGGTCCCCATTAAAAAGACGTATGGAGGTCAAGTCACCCACAGTTTCACCCACATGCTCTACTTGCCCGTACGACAAACTGACATCAACACGATCACGGTGGATATAAGAGATGACACGGGACGACCGGTGGCATTCGATCGCGGGAAAGTTGTGCTGACACTTCATTTTCGACAAGCACGTGCTCCCCACTTTGCATAATGAAAGTACCTTACGAGTGCGATGCATGCAGCTATATGGACTATTATGCCCAACAGGCCGGGGGTGGCTTTCCGGTCTTTAGCGGTGCACGCATGCAACGAGGACATGGACTGGGGAACATACTCGGCAGCATCGTCAAAACGTTCCTGCCCTTGGTGACGCGTGGGGTGAAAGCAATCGGCAAACAAGCGGTACGCAGTGGACTGCAAGTGGCCGGTGATGTCTTGGGGGGTACGGCACCCAAAGAATCCTTGAAACGGCGGGCCAAAGAAGCGGGAGGCGTCTTGGTGGCCAAAGCACAACGCACCGTAGGGAATAAAAGAGCTGCCCCACCGAGACCACGCACCAGTCGACGACCGACCCAGCGACGACGCACATCGAAGAAGACAAAGGATATCTTTTCTTAAAACATGTCCTTGATCCACGCCGAGTCCTGCCCCTCCACCAACAGTGAATTTGATTTGTGGACCGTGCCGCCCACACAGACCAGTGTCGAACAAGGATTATGGGTGGAGCATCTCCCGCTCTCCAGCATCAACGAAACCGGGCCCATCGAGTTCACCATCAGTAATGCGGATACGGCCTATGTGGATTTAGCCCATACATACTTGTATGTGAAAGCCAAGGTGGTCAATGGAGCTGGCACCAGAATCGTTGACCAAGCAACGGTGGGCCCGACGAATCTCTGGCTGCACTCGATGTTTCAGCAGGTGGATATTTTTCTCAGCGACAAACTCATCAGTGACTCCACCAACACGTACCCCTATCGAGCCTACATCGAGACACTGTTGTCGTATGGCCGAGAGGCTAAAAAATCTCAGCTGACAACCGCTTTATTCTACAAGGACACGCCCGAGCACATGGACACGGTGGACAATGGGGGATATAACAAACGGAAGGCTTTCACTGCGAACAGTGCCTCGGTGGATATGATGGGTCGACTGCACGCAGACATGTTCATGCAAGACCGGTACCTCTTGAACAAGATCCCCATCAAAATCCGACTGATACGGGCGCCTCCGACCTTCGCCTTGATGGCCACTAACGTAGAGGGGCATGCAGCGGACTATAAGATTGTCATCCAAGACGCAGTCCTGTATGTCCGAAAAGTGAAACCGAATCCAGCCGTTCAATTGGGACACATGAAAGCCTTGGAAACAAAACCAGCCCAGTACCCTATCCGACGTGTGCAAACCAAAGTGTTCTCTGTGCCTGCTGGAAATATGGGCGCCAACAAAGAAAACCTGTTCCTGGGGGAACTACCCAAGCGATTGATCCTGGCCTGTGTGGAAAATACCAGTTTCAGCGGAGCCTACCCAGAGAATCCGTTTGACTTTCAACATTTCGGCATCAATTTTGTGGCCCTGCATGTGGATGGACAACAGGTGCCAGCCACGGCCTTAACACCGAACTTTGGGCGGAGGAATTTCATTCGAGCCTATCAGAGCCTGTTTACAGCCACCGGTCAAATCAACCAGGACGAAGGGAATATGATCAGTCGGGAGGACTACGCGAACGGATACACGTTGTTCTGTTTCGATCTAACCCCCACCTTAGAGAACGACCATCAACTGGCCCTGGCCAAGCAAGGCAACTTACGGTTGGACATCCACTTTGCACGAGCCCTGGCGACCACCGTCAATGTGATCTGCTACGCCGAGTTTGACAACATCATTCAAGTGGACAAGGCGCGCAACGTCCTGTGTGACTTCTCCACCTAACATGGATACAGACCAGATAACCACCGTGCTGAAGAATGACCCAGAGACACGTATGGTCTTTCAAGGGGTGTTCGCCCGAGATGTGTTTCAATTAGACCGTGTGTATCCTGCTGCTTACGTTCTCAACACGGACCCGATGGATCGGCCCGGTGAACACTGGGTGGCCGTGTACTTGACAGAACAGCAGGGCGAATACTTTGACCCGTACGGCCTGCCACCCCTCCATCCCGATTTAACAGACTTCATGGATCAAGGCACAGAGACGTGGTGTTGGAACAGTCAAACGTTGCAAAGCCTGACCAGTGGCGTGTGCGGACAATATTGCTTGTTTTACCTGTACCATCGATGCCGGGGAAGACCCTTATCTACCATCGTACAGATGTTTGACGAGTACCCGAAGGCCGAGGACCGCGATGTACTCGTCTATGACTGGGCCGCCCATCATTTCAATGTACAAGCCCCGTTCTGGGCTTAAGTTAGTTACAAGCCCCTTGTTCTGGGCTTAAGTTTACAAGCCCCCTGTTCTGGGCTTCAGTTTACAAGCCCCTTGTTCTGGGCTTCAATTCTTTCAATGTACAAGCCCCTTGTTCTGGGCTTGAGTTTTCACGTGGTTGTTCTCACGTTGTTGTTGTTCACTGAATAAAAAATGAGATCTCACCAAAACACCCTGTCTTGTGTGTTTTATTCATAATGCATCTGGAGATTCAGTCAAACTGAAATCAGTGGTGTAGGATGGGGCCAAAATGTAACCCATCAAGGTTAGAATGCAAGAGCACTATAGTAAAATAGAGAGCCAATGAAATCAGCCCACAGACCAAGTACGTGTTTTGGTCTAGGTTTGGAACGGGCATTTCATTGAGGTACGTGTATACGGTGAGTGAAGAGACTCGTCCAACACGTATAGATTAAGTTGATGACTATAAGTTCTATGAGCATAATGCATGAAACTGGCTTTGAACACCGTATTAGCCAATGAGTGGCCTATAATGGAGCCAAAATGTAACCCATCAATGTTAGAATGCAAGCGCACTATAGTAAAATAGAGAGCCAATGAAATCAGCCCACAGACCAAGTACGTGTTTTTGGTCTAGGTTTGGAGCGGGCATTTCATTGAGGTGCGTGTATACGGTGAGTGAAGAGACTCGTCCAACACGTATAGATTAAGTTGATGACTATAAGTTCTATGTATTCTCCGAACCTTGCCGAAAGGAAGACCGTTTGACCTGGAGGTGACCTTTGACC